>BQNB010009322.1:33300-87142 GCA_026074375.1 Tanacetum coccineum | reverse complement strand
TTGGTTTTTACACTTCTTTATATATTTTATATTTTGTTATATATTATATATATTTACGGTGTGAATCCGGCACGATCAGGAGCACATGGCCCATTATGGTGATAGTTTCACTTGGGGCACAGAGGTTTGATTCCTCTGTACGGTTTCTTCTTACCAGGCTTAGCAGTATAAGCCCGTGTCACGTTGTTCCTTTTGAATGGTTGTTGTTGATTTTGGTTGTTTCTTGGAGTGTCGTCAAACTTTATTTTGTTTTCAGCCTGACATTCAGCAATGGTAAGGATCTTTTTATCCATCATTTCAGTGGCAAACTCAATTGCCTCCTGCATCGTCTTGGGCTTTAATGCCTTCACACTTCCATAAATCATGTCAGGCAAACCACCGACATACTTATCAATTTCATCCGACTCTTTGGGAAACATTCTATCACACATTAATGCCAATTCCTAAAAGCGTTGGTTATAACCTACCACATCGGTACCTTTTACCTTTAAGTTTCACATTTCAGTTTCCAGCTTTTTGATCTCACCCCTTGGGCAGTATTTATCGGTTATCATTTTCTTCAAAGTCTTCCATGGCATAGCATATGCAATATCATGTCTGACAGCCCTAACGTGGGAGTTCCACCATGTCAAGGCATTTCCTTGAAGAGTACAAGTTGCAAATTTGACCTGACATGCGATAGTGTAGTTGTTGATGTGGAAAACAGATTCTATCTTTTCTAACCATTGGGTCAGTCCGACAACTCCTTCAGTGTCTTTAAAATTCATAGGTTGGCACTTTAGGAAATCAGTGTAAGAGCACTCACGGACAGTAGACACTTGTCTTCTTCCGTCAGTTCATGACTCATGGCTGTCATCACCATTTCTGCTTCTTTCTGCATTACGTTCTGCCAATGCATCAGCAATATCTTGGTCTATTAGTGCCTTAATATGAACATCAGTCATAGGTCTGGTAAGGACAGGTGTTGTGGCTGGTGATGCCCTTGTGGTTCTTTTCTTTGGTGTCATTTTCTTCAAAAATCACAAGAAATATAATACATGTCAGATTTCATACAATCATAAAAGCAACATGACATATGCATAATAAATAAAATGAGATCACAACCCACAGTGAAATATACAACTGAAGTAAAATCAACAATGACATAAATAAATCAACATCCATACATAACAACATCGATAATCATACATGATAGTTCTGATTACAACATGATCAGTACAATGAGATACAAAATGAAAAATATGGTCCTAAGGCAATGCTAGCTGGGGGTCACCCATAATACTTAGCATGCCATACAATGATAGCTAAAAGATAAAACAAAAGTCCCTACAGCCTACTAGCTGGGGGTAACCCATAAAACTTAATAGGCTATATAGGATAGCTACAAATGATACATGACTAACAGCTACTGCCAGCCTCAGCTGGCTCATCCTGGGGCTCTGGATCTCTAGCCTCTAGTGTCTCAATACGTCCAAGTGCTGTAGTCAACTGAGTCTGAAGTGATAAGGTCTGAGCAATCAATGTGGCAACCTGTGCCTCTAGTGTCCTAACATGGGCCTCTATGGCTGCACTCCTGTCCTCAGAACCAGTCCATGCCATACGAGCATACATCGCCTCTCTATCCAAAATCATAGCTGTGTGGCGGTGATATGGCCTATCTCTGAATAGTGTGTTGACTCGGGCTCTCAGATAAGCTCGGTCGTCTTGTGCATCCTCGAATCGCACCTGAAACTCCTCAGTCTCCTGCCTAACAGTAGTAGCAAGCTCTGTCACTCTCTGGTTGACCCCCTCCAAGGTGGTCGGTGCTACCTCCAGCATGGCCTCAACAATCTCATCCCAAGTATCGGTAATCCCATAACCCGTCTCCATAACCCTGTCTCGCCTAAGGTCGGCCTCTAGAGTAGGCCCTGGCTGTCTCGCAGCACCAGCTGCTGAACTCTCCCCGACCTCGAGTCCGGGAGCGGGAGTAGTAAAGCAAGCTCTCTTCCGAGGCGGCATCTCAGCCTCGGGAATATCAGTCCTATGGGAAGTAGATGGTAGTAACAGGGGTGGTGATGCAGCTCTCATCCGAATCCCAGCTGCCCTATAGCCCAATGGTGCCCCTGCATCAGTAGGGCTAGTAGTGAGTGGTGATGGTAGGGGTAATGGTGGAGATGCTACAGGTAGTGGTGGTGTAGGTGCGGCAGCATGCTCAGCAATGCGTGCCTCCATGGATGCTGACATAGGTGGCTCAAGTCTGACAGTCTTCCGTGCCCTACGGAGACGTGTCTGAGCAAAGGGGACCTTAGTCTGAGGTGATCTAGGTGTAGGTGCAGACTCATCAGTCTCAAATGCCTCTGTATCCCCAGCTGAGGGAACAGGGTCAACAATAGGTATAGCAGAATAGTTGGCCGGAGCTAGATGCTCCTCCTCCTCCCCGTCGTCATCATCCTCGTCCTCAAAGGGTTCCTCATCCTCATCATCAGTATCATCATCATCATCATCGTCATCATCGGAGGGCTCATCATCACCATCCCCTCCATCAGCAAGATAGTCAGTATGATCCTCCTCGGGGTCCTCCTCCGGATCCTCATCCAGATCGAAGTCGGCCGCGTAGCCTGGTGATAAGGCAGTAGGTGAGGCATCAACAGGTAGAGGCTGGTCCTCCAAGGGTACCTCAACATCGGATGGTGCTAAGTACTTGGGGTACTCAGGCTCCGGTACATATGGATAAGATCAAACAGGGTGATGGTGGTGCTCAGGACCCGGCACGTATCAGGAAGATGGTGGGTGTGCAGGTTCCTCGGCTCATAGTCAGGAGATCGGTGGCAGCTATCGGCAGCATAGGGTGTCCTCAATTCCGTACACGATGAATCGATGAGTCCTCATCTGACGGATCCATCATCTAGTCCCATAAGACTCTCCCTGGCTCGGAACCAGTGTAGACGGATGTGTAGGTGAATGTGGATGAAGACATGACTGCTAAAACGACAAAATAAACTTATATAAGTATATTATATGAGGTCAATATAGTATATACATAGTATAATATAAACACGTATATAAATCATGAAAACTTTGTATGATCCAAATGTTAAGATATGGTTATAGTCCAAGTAAAAATTTGACCTGGTTCTCTATAACCTTGGCTCTAGATACCAATCTGTAACCCCAAAATGGGTCGTAGCGGAATATGGGTCTGAGGTGTTACTTCATAGATCAACAAAACAAGATATGAGAACGACCTCTATATGAGTGTTTGTAATATGATACAGGGATTTAATAAACTTGTTTGTTAATAAGCTCGAAGTTAAATTGTTCACCCATGAAATGTAAAGATTTTGATAATAAACAAATACTCCAATATGTAATGCATTTAAATCTCCATACAAAATGATTCCCAAATAATGTATCCTTGTTCTTGTACCTTATTGACCTGAGAAAAATATGCTTTAAAACGTCAATATAAAGTTGGTGAATTAACATGTTTAATAAATATATTAGTAGGACCGCTAGATTTCCAAATGTAAGACATTGTACACATACAATTCTCAAAAGTAGTTATGAAATTGCACTAAGTCATGAATGAAGCTACAACTATATGTATGCAAATTAATGCAAATAATGTGCTCGTGTAGATGTTCAACCCGCAACATCCAAATTGTTCTGACATGGTATACATTCGTTGTTTTAGTACATTCGAAACTAGTGAGCGCTACTCACCCGAACGGGGATGTCAATCCCAAATAGATCTATTCATAACATTCACGCTTACAATCTAGTAATTAACAATTCATGATTTATGGGCATAGTGGGTTATAGCTACTTAGGAAAACTCGTAAATTTGTGTAAAAGTGTACTTAGCCGTCCAATGTAAAACAATGATGTTTCTTACTCCAATTTGTAAAATCAATTGTAATAGTAATAAAAGGCGGGGCATTGAAACTCACCGTAAGTGATTATGGGGGGATTTGATTATCTAAATCAAATAAGTAAATCTCCTCGGCAATCCGAATGCAACCTAATTAATTGTAGGTCGTATGAGCATAATGTATTTTATATAAATAAAATATTACATGTTATATAGTTACACCACCACCTAATAGTTCTTGTTTAATTTAAAAAGAAATGGAAATAATAATTAACTCGTACTTTGTTAAATAAGGCATATGTATTCGTAACCGTAAAGAAAATATTATTTTTCATTCAACAATGTATTATTTGTTAAAAATATATGATTTCATATTTTTATTGATTATGTAATGATATTATATAATTAATTTAATTGTTTTATAAAATAATTTATAAAAGTGTAAATAGTGCACAAAGTTTTATAAACCTCGTATCTTTATCGTTTTAACTCTGTTTTATGCGTTTCTTATGTCCATGGTTTCGTATTAAGAAAATCTATCAAAATATTATAATTATTATATGGTTAAATACTGTTATGAACAGTAACAGTAAGTGAAAGTTTATAAAAAATACTTTTATCTGTCAATATTGAAAATCGTTATTTTAATTGTATCTCGATCATTTATCTCGGTTTTAGTGATTCCTATGTCCACGTCTTCGTAATTAAAACCTTTATTTAGGAAAATTAATTCCCAACAGTTTACTATCGTGAACAGTAACATATTGTTATAAATTACTGTTTAAAATTATTTTAACTTAAACTTGTAAATAACGTATCACCTTCATTTTAAATCCGTTTTTCGAGTTTTTTACATGTTTGGGTTCCTCATAAATAGTACTATCTTTATAAAATATCTCTCTTAACATATCATATCTGAACAGTGAAGGTTTTATAAAATAACTTTTATAAAAATACTTTTATAATTTTATTATTTGTAAACTTAAAATGTCTATTCATATCGTTATAGCTTGGAAATAATCAAGAGAGTCAATTATCATACGTTTGCTTTTGGTTACTGACCTCAAAATTGACGGATGTCACAATTTATGTACGAATTCAAACAATAGGTATTTAAGTTTTTACATACTTAGTTTTATACACTTGTTTTATATACTTTTCACTTTATTAAACTATTACAAGTCCTCTAACTTAATAAATAACATAACTTGGTATATCTTAAGCCCTCTAAAATATGTCCATGATACTTGTCCGTGAGTAAGTGTCCTCAAAATCATTGGTTCATAACTTTTGTAATTAAAACTTTCAACACAAAATAATTCATAAACTAACCATATAAATTATTTAACACTTATATATAATGTGTACTTCCATTTTAAGTGTTATCTCACCATACATGATATAAAATTCGAATCATAATTGTCCTTGTAGTATCTCATAAATCATAAAAATAAATCTAGGTGGTGTTTAACATATATAACAAGCATGTAAAGTAAGAAATGGAAATGTTAAATCTTAAATAGACCTTAGAGATGTGAAGTAAGATGATGAACACAAGCTTATACTTAAGTTTAAACCCAATAATGTAAACTCAAGATTAAAACCCTAATGAAACCCTAATTTCTTTCTTGAATCCAACCCTTGTAAATAATACCCAATCTTCCAAACCACCTTGCAACACCTTAGAGATTATAACTAATGAGCCTTGTATACTTGAAAAATCAAATGTATGAACACTCTACAAACCCAATGTTGGCCGTGAGTTGGAGTGGAAGAACAAGAGAGAATTTGTTTGGTTTATTTGCTAGTGTATGTTGTGTGTGTATTTCTACATGGGACTTCCTATTTATAGTAAGAAGTATTGCATAAACATCCTTAAAGACTCATGGTTTAAGGAAAGTCGTAATGTGGTTTAGGGTACACATGTGTAAGGGTTGATGTGCCAATTACTAGTAAGTTGTGATTGAGGTACATGAGATTAGACAATTACTTGAAGTATGTGATTTAGGGTACATCTTGTGGGGTTAAGAAGTGTATATGTGAAGTTTGAATTTATCATGTGTATGTGTTTAAGTATATCCGGCCCCAATGTCTTATTTGTTGATAAAATGATTAAATTTTGTGTATTGGGTATAAATGTGGGTATTTGTTTGAGTATAGATGGGTATTGGTGCTTTCGGGTATGTCCAAATGTATTTTATTGCGAAACGTAAACGTTTTACGTAACCGATAAAAATAAAATAGGAAAAGTTATAAATTATACTCGTAATAATTATATAACACTTGCTTGATGTAAACTTTGACTTGTTTGATGTCCGTTTACGTGAAATGTTGATTTTTAGTTTACGCGATTTAACTATGCGATAATAATTAAAAGCAAACGCGTAAAACTAAAAAAAATGATAAGTTGTGAGTCGTAAAATGACGTGAAAATTCGGATTGTTACAGTTTCCCCATGTTAAAAGAATTTCGTCCCGAAATTCAGTTTGAGTTGCCTTTCGAAGTGGTGTTGATGAAGAGGTGCGGGTTGTTATCCTAATCCTCTAAATATGCGCTAACCAACTTTGTTGTCTTAATGTTCTTAACTCCTTGTTTATACCATGAAGACTTTTAGGCTTTTGTGTGGGATGATGTAAAGATCTACCTAGTTGCTATGGTTACTAATTCGATTTTCCAAAGTAAACGCATCTTATGGGTACGTACACAAAACTTTGCTTTTCAATGATGCAGTTAGAAAATGGATTATTGACAAAAGTTTTATGGTGGCTACTCTCAGCATGGCATGGTCCTTCTTGAATTATACATAGGTGATCAGGCTATGTATATTTGAGGGCTAACAATGAGATGTTCATTTTCATCAAAATAATTTTATGCATAAAGTATTATCAAAATGGTTTACAGTGAGAAAAATAATTCACAAAATGGAAAAACAGGGTAGTTTATAGGATGCCAACAAAATGATTTGCAAGAAAACCGTAAGATAGTTTTTGATGTAAACTTTGACTTGTTTGATGTCCGTTTACGTTAAATGTTGATTTTTAGTTTACGCGATTTAACTATGTGAAAAAATTAAAAGCAAAACGCATAAATACTCAAAAAATGATAAGTTTGAGTCGTTAAATGAACGTGAAAATTCGGATTTGTTACAAAGTACCCGGTCCTGACCATTAGCAACTAAATCTCAAAGAACAAACTAAGCATTGGTCCAATCGACAATTGTGCATCGTTACACTGTCTGTTCAAAAGTGCCTGATTGACAAGATAAATTACACGCAATCACATAACACACATTAGTTGCGCAGTACACAAGCATAGTCAGAAGACAGATGTGGTTATCAACTCTCACCCGTATAGTAAATCACCCTCAGACCAACAAGTCTCAGCAACAGCAATTGGAAACACCACATGCGAAGCTACCGCCTCAGTACTCTAATGAGGTACACATCGTTTCGGAAGCTTTGACGCAATAGGATTCTCTCTATGAGAGTAGAGATGCAGTCTTAGCCAAGGACAAAAAACACATGTAACTAGGATGCGTTTGATCTCCGGAGTAGTGTCGGGGTAACCCTGAGTCCCAATCCCAGCATCGAGAGAACTTAGAGCCACCCAATATCTGACTGGACTTAGATGAAAAAAACAGTACCAAAAGCACAACACTAGACATACAGCGTGATCCTCTTCAAGAGGCGGAGAAAATGAGGCTCGCCGAAGATCATCATATAAAGAAGACAGCAAGACCTGTTTTTGTAGATCGCGAGATACAGAAATATCCAAGCAGGGTACAAGGTAATATATCATATAAGGAACCCGCAAGACTAACGATATCAAACTCTCGCCTATCACAATAGAGACCAGCAATCACCATCAGCACAAGTTTAAGACACGATTATCCAACAGGTATTCCAAAATGAGAACTACAAAGTAACATATTTATGTTCCGCTCCAATCTCAACATCATATTTCTTCTGAGATAGAAGGAATTCACTTATAAGCCGATAATACATCTCTAAAAACATAATTGCAGCGGTACCTAACTATCTGTCCCAATAGAAAAACATCCTGAATGTAACGATCTAGATCATTTCTATAATCTGCTAACAACAACAAACTTCCTCAAGAGAAGCTGTGGAAAACTCAATATTACATCAACGATCACAATTAACCACGTAGCATCGAATATACGGCATAACCCCTTGTCTGTAGGGGATAAATCAAAACAGGAGCGTCACAATAATGACTATGAGAAAATCCAACCCCTAGTGTATATATAGCTGATGAAAACCACTAAATCCAAGACTCAGTTGGGCATGTTTAAGGCCCATAGAGAGACGGACTGTAACAAACACACATTATCAGGACAGAACAAATCACACCGTAGAAATTCAAACAGGACTGGCGAATATCACAACTATAAAAGTACGTTAGAAAGATCACCCATGTAAGAAAGCATTAATTGACAATCGATAGTTGATGAATTGATACTCGCATCGTCGACTATGAAGCAGCTAGATCAGCCTAAGAAATAGTCTTTGATAGAGTACCCTTACCACGTATTTCACAGACAACCGGACTTTAACAGTCCATAACCAACTTCAACGCCGAATAACTGTGTCTACTCGACCATATCTGCTACAAGACATGCTTTGTAGCTGACCAAGACTGTAGCTGCATCCTGCCCAGCAATCCTTTGTAGTGAAAAGAGCCACATAAAACGGGTATGGTCCGACTCCCCTCATTCTTGGCAGACATAAAAAACCCACTAAACAAACCAAATTCAACTCTTTCCTATTTCTAATGCGCTTCTACAAGGAATCGAACTTTGACTAACCTAATCTCGATGTCCTACAAGCACATCATTCAATAACAATCCGGAATTTATTATTGTACCTCAGTTCTATTCGATTAGTTATTCGTTTCTGCCTATTAGATTCTCGAGGAGTTATGTTAATTAGGATCGGTACGGGTTTCTTGATTCGTTTTTAATTATGGTTCACATAAAAAATCATTTTTAGGTTTAATTACGGCGATCTTTGTGCTTACTGCCCTATCTTGGTTAGGGTTTTATTCTTATCGCTAAATGTACTGTCGATCAGACTTGTTTTATATCTGTGATTTTGTCAAGCGACTTTGGTGATCCATAATGAAAACTCTCACGATCCTAGGGTTTTACTTTATTCTAATTCGCTCTTTAGGTTTTGGGTTTATGTTATAGGCCGGTGTTCGTTGGTTTTGGTTGTGTAGAGCAGCTGCTTATAGTTTAAGGTTTGTGTTTAATGGTATAGAGCGTGGTTTCTTGAGCCAAAAAGGTAGTGAGGTGAGAGAGGAGTTAAGGAGAAAGATATGCATGCTTTGAATACTGAGGCAGTCAAGGATGGTGTCGTACCATCTGTTAGTGCAAATATTACGATATTTAATCTACACAGTCTTGTTTGTTTTGTTGATGACAAACACCTAACTTGTAATACATAACGTAAAATGTACAAGTTTTACACGTATCGTATTTTGGTCTCAAACATACAATCACATCTCTCTATGCTCAACTCCTTTATGTATGCAGACACAGGTTTCGTACATATTTTTTAATGTTCATTTTATGATCAAACTTCATTTCACACTTTGCATATTTTTAAAACACAAGTAACTTACTTTTTAAGTTTATACATATTTTACTTAAACACATTTCTTTAAAAGGAAAATGCTTGTAATATTTACCTCATCCATGACATCATCATATCTTTAAATATCTTAGCAAATCTAGATAAAATCCACCAAGATTACTTATGATCTTTCAAGATCTTGCAAATCTAAACTTAGATTGTATTACTGTAGGCCGGTGCCCTTGCTTTTGGCTGTCGGTGCCCTTCTTCAATAGCACCGGTGGAACCGGGCTACAGTGGATTTTTTGCCTATAAATAGCAAGCCAAATCTCACCATTTTGATACACCTTTCACATATTTTTCTCTGCATTTCTCACTAATTTAGATCAGTAGCAATAGTCATTAAACACCCTCATTCTCATGTGATCATAATGCTTCTAACATTCATCCTTTGGTTTATGAGCATAACTCTTATGATGATCCAACCAAACCAAGCCTTGAAGATCTTGCCATTTCCATCCACCACCAAACATACCCATATAAAGATCTACAAGATTGGAGATCTCATCATCTATATCCATTTGAAGGCTTCTCATCAATAGAAGTTAATCTAGATTAGGCATTCATATCCATTAGACACACTTGTCGTGGATCATCATTCTATACTCATTTGTATCATCTCTTTGTATCATTTGATTTAGACTAGATGGTTTATGTGTTTGTGCCATAAAATAAAAGGTTTGTTATGTTGGGCCATAAAACATAACGGGGTTTTTTTTTGGGTTGGTTCTACCCTTTGTGTAAGAACCCGGTATTTAGCTTTGTACCGGCTAAAGTGTAAGCGACGATGGGTTGGTTCTCTCGGTGATTAGGACTCGATATTTAGCTTTGTACTAGAAAAAGCGTAAGCAACGTTGTGTGAGGTTTTCTCCGCCAAGAAAAGAGCTTGTTGATCTAGTGAAGTAACTCTCAAGTTGGGTACTTGGGGAGTAGAGTAGGGCGGAGAGGTCCGTGACCGAACTACTATAAATCATCATGTCCGGTTTGCATTTCCTCTTACATTTTGCATTACCCTTTATTTACATTTATGTCTTTACATTTATGCTTGTTGCATGTTGATTGTTATTATGAATGCATCGCATAGTCTAAACATCTTAGTTGCTAAAAAGTTAAGGCTTAGTACGTGTGAGCTTTGTGTTTAGACTATTGTTTGATGTACTCTTGATGTTTATGATTGTGTTATGACTACTTGGTTATTCTATGCTTTCATATAGACATGAATATGTTTGGTACTTTTCATATTACGTCGCGATTGATCGGGGATTTGATATGAAAAGTTTTTTATTTTTAAACGAAAACGTATTCACCCCCTACCCCCTCTATGTTTTCCACACCATCGGTTATAGTTGCTACTAGGAATACGCAGGAGGAGAATGTGGGACAGTCGTCTACTGGCCCAACTGCTAATGAATCGGGGCCAGATGTATCATTTGTTTCCCTATCGAAAGGTGAACCAAAGTGTAAAGTTTAGACTTATGTACTTTAATTACACAATCTGGTAATGGGGCTGATGTATTTGTTCCGTTGGAGTCTATTTGTGTGGTTAGTGAAAGGTATGTTAATTCGGCTTATGGTTTCTTCTTGGGAAAGTGGGTGGCTTACCCCGTCGTTGCTAACTATGTTAGGAATACTTGGGGTAAATATGGTCTAGTTAAATCTATGTTTACCTCGTCTACCAGGTTATTTTTCATTCAGTTTAGTTCTATGAATGGTTTGGATTCAATATTTAAAAATGGTCCGTGGTTTATTCGTAATAATCCACCTATTCTCAAAAAATAGAATCCGAATGTGAACTTAATAAAAGAAGATGTTGTTAATGTTCCGGTTTGGGTTAAAATCCATGGTGTCCCTGTAACTACATTTACTGAGGATGGTTTAAGTGCCATTGCTACGAAGATCGGCACTCATTTGATGCTTGACTCGTATACGTCTGATATGTGTATTCAATCATGGGGTAGGTCAAGCTATGCTAGAGCAATGATTGAAATTAGGGATGATGTGGAGTTAAAAGATACCATTGTGGTAGCTATGCCAAAACTTACTGGGGAGGGGTTTTATACGTGCACAATTCGTGTTAAATATGAGTGGAAACCCCCTAAGTGTACATGTTGTAAGGTATTTGATCATATCCAGGAGGATTGTCCCAAGAATCTAGGCTTGGGTGTGGCAAAGAACTTGAAGAAACCTATCCTGGCCCCTAGAGGTGTTCCAGTTGGTTCGAAGGTGGGATTCAAACCAACAAAATAGTATAGGCCTATTGCTAAAAAGCCTACAGCCAACACCATCGGTATTAAGAAGAAAGGTGTGGAGCCTACTAAAGAGGTTAGTAATTCAAACCCTTTTAATGTGCTTAATTCAGTTGTTAACGATGAGGAGTTAGGTACCAATGGGGGGCTTCAAATTTGGCTAGTAACGGGTCCTATTGTTGATAAAATTAGGAAGTTGGAAAAACTAATTATTGAAGAGAAAGCTACTCTTGTTGATGATGATGGCAAACCTCTGAAAAAGGTTGATTATCTAGGAGATCATGATAGTAATGATGAGGTTTTTTTAGTAGATAATGATATGGCTCATTCTATGGCTACAGAAACGGTTGGATTTGGCACTAAAAGTTTGCTGGAGCAATGGACGGATTCTTATGTGAATGGTGACTATGATGAAGACCCATATGATGGTGATATGTATGAAGGTCAGGTGCTTCCTGACAAGCTTCAAGATATATGTGATAACTTGGATATAAGAGTTCGAGGTCGTAGGAAGAAATAGTTTTATAGTTTCTTATGTAGTCTAATCTCTTCGTGTACCTTTCTATATGGAAGTAGCTTTGTCTATGTAACGGGCGGAGATGTGGGACCCACCTTCATCCTTTGTACTAAAATGTTTTTTGGAGTAATAAAATTTACCGGGGAAACCCTTTACCTTAAAAAAGCCACATAAAACGCACAATATTGGTATCCAGTGGTCTAGGTACTAAAGTCCAAGTTTTGCTTGTAATAAGCGCAGTATATTCATCACACATAGCATTTTGCCAGTTTGGATTATTAAACGCATCACGATAAGATTTTGGTAAAGGAGAGATCAAAGACACATGTAAATTAAGATGCTCAGTAGGACGGTTAGTCCTGACAAAAAACGCGTAACCACGAGGTGAACCGAGTTAGGGTTTGGGTTAACCAGGGGATTTTGGACTATAGCGGGTGCATGTTGGTCTGAAACTGTCGTGGTTTGGTGCGGGGCATCCGTAGGTGAGAATTGAAGCTGGACTGGTGTATGTTGGGCCACGGGGAATGGATGTTGGACTGGTGAATGGAGTTGGGCCGAAGATGGGGAAGTAGGTGTTGGTTGGGCCGTGATAGGATACTGTTGGGCTGTGGGTTCGGTTGGATGTTGTTGGTGTGGTAATGGATCATTTTGTCCAATAGTTGGTGTGGTAAGGGAAGGGTTTGGAACAGTAGGGTGTAGATCAAAAGTATCGTCTAAAAAGGTATAAGCGATGGTGGATTTGGGTATGGTGGAGCCATAGGGAAACATGGTTTCATCATAAGTGACATGACGTGAAATAATTATTTTGTTGGTGTGTAGGTCAAGGCAACGATACCCTCTATGAGAAGAGGCAAATCCCAAAAAGATGGAGGGTGTTGCACGTGGTTCAAGTTTGTGAGATGGATAAAGGTGAGGGTAACATGTGGAAAACTAGAAGGGGGGTTGAATAGTTTACCGCTTTTTAAATTAATGTTATGTTTATCTATAAAAACTTAGATTCGACTTTATGTGATCTCAATATGTGCACAATATGAACAATACAAGTAAGTAAGTAAATGACAAGTATATATGAAAGACAAGAGATAAGAGTTAGAAAGATCAAACCACAACACAAGGATTTATAGTGGTTCGATAACGAATCACCTATTTGCCCCACTCTACTCCCCGAGAACCAAAATTGAGAGTTCTCTTCACTAAGTCAACAAACTCCCTTTAGGCGGAGAAAACCGTACACAACTTTGCTTACACCAATTTCCGACACTAAGCAAAATGTCGAGTTCTAATCCTAGGTAGAACCAATCTATCACAACTCTTGTATGCTAATCACACCACTTTACAACAACTCATAACTTTGCTTCACTTCACGACTTCTCTTTGCTTCACTACTTCACTACACTTCACAACTTCACTATGCCTAGTCACTACCACGATCACACCAATCTAACACTACTTACAAAGATCACCCCGATCTAACTATACTTACAATGATCACCACAATCTAACTATTATACATAACTATAATACACACCTTCATAAAATACACAAATGATTTATAAGATCTAACACAACTTCACAACAATACCAACTAAACTATAACACTTCTTGACTTGATGATAAGAAGTATTTTTCTCTTGCACTTGAGGAATTAAGCTTGGATCACTTGGAAACAAAGCTTTATGATTAAATGATCAAAGGATTGTAGGAGAGTATAAACTGGTTTAGAACAGAAAGAAAGTGTGTGCAAAAGGTGAGAAAATCAGTGGGGAATAGTTCAGTATTTATAGGCAAACTGGTCTGACAATTTGTCTGGGTGGTCCCCTTAAATAGGGTGCTGGTCCCCTTAATAATTAAGGGGGCCGCCCAGTCTCAGAAGCTCCATTTTTTGTCTTTTCTGAGGAAGGTGTTTTCTGTAACATTTCTAGCCATTTTTAGGTAGAAAAATTGTATTCAAATTATTTATTTGAATAAAACATTTCTTTTAAATCTAAACATGTTTTGTAAAAGATATAAAAATGTTTGTGACATTTTTATAAAAATGTGAGGTTGAATAAAATTTCTTTGATCATGAAATGCATTAAGCATATGTTTATTCATACCTTAAAGTGATTAAATTTTCAAAATGAAAATTTACTTCTAATTACTTGTTTACGAATAATTTTTCATTAATCGTTTTTACATTTTATGATTATCAAAACGTAAAGAGGTCAAAATATATTAATAACATTTTTAGGCATTATTTCTATCAACAATTACCCCCTTTTTTATGATTACAAAATCTAAACTCATTAAATGTAAAATTATTTTTCAACAAGTACTTAGTGAGTTTTATTTCCATTTCTTCCCATTTTTTGTAGAATCAAAAAGGCTTTGTCGATGATTGTGTGTAGAATCGACGGAAAAAGTGCTCCCCTTGATGTGTACTCCCCCTCGTTCGAGGGTACCAAAGAATCGAGCTATGATAACTTTGCTACAAGAACAAGTTAGAAGAACAAGACAACCATTTATAAAATATAGCAAATAAAAGGAAAAATATTAGAGCATGTTGATAATGTTTGACAATTATCAAGAAATTTGTGTAAACTAATAACTACAAATATATATATCAATTAAAAAGCTAAGTGCATAATTAAAACATAAGACTAAAGAGCATTCATTAAACATAAAAATTGTGTATAAAACACAATCATGCATACATCAAATAGAAGTAATATGCTTGAAGCATATTAATACAACATACATTAAACTACAAAGGTCCTAATAATTCTAGAATTTTATAGGACTTGCTTGCAAAAGGTTTGGTTGACAATTATTTGAAAATGGCTAAACATGGTGTATGTTTAGTTTAGAGAAGGTAGTGGTGGTGAATTGGGTGGTATTAGTTGTGAGAGCATGTGTTCAATGTAGGAAAACATGTATTGAAATTCTTCACTTAGACTAAGGATAAGTCTACGGTTGTGAATACAACATAAGCATGTTGCTCCATGTGCTTCAAGTAGGTTCTAAGGAATGGGATGACCAAAGATAGGTGGAGAAGGCGATGGAGTATTAAATTAGACATCAAGTGGGGTAATTTGCGCAATATTTTGTCTGATGCAAACATGTTGCATAACGGTATATTTTTTTCATAAGTAAAATGTTAAACGAAATATAGGCGAACCTTCAAACCGTAAGAAACTATTTTTTCTTCCACTTCCTTGTAGGTCTCAGCCCTAGATAGATCTTTTAAGCCTGTGAAGGATATAGAGCACTAATGTAATCAAAAGTAACTCTGTGAGAGACTCTAACAAAACAATCTATTGTTCACGCGGAAAATAAACAATAGTGCTAAAGAAGAATTACTAAAAACAATACTTTGATCCTCTATGGATCTTTTCTATTAATCGTAAACTTGTTTCTTGATTGTTCAATCTCCTTTCAAGCTAAAACCGTGTGGTTTCATTTATAGATATGAAACCCTAAACTAATTCCCCTAGAATTACGTTTTCATGAGTCTATCTATTACTTCTCATGTCTATCCATACTAGAACTTATCCCAGAGTCACTACGTTACTCTACCAGGACTAATTTGTTCTACCAGTAGGAACAATATAACCAGCAGGAACTATATACCTGCCAGCAGGAACTTTAATACTAACAGTAGCAATTACTCTACCAGTAGGAACTACATACCTACCAGTAGGAACTAATAAATACAAATATACCTAACAATCCTCCCCTAAACTGGAATTTGACATAGTTAACTTCCAGTTTCCTAGATAGATCTTCAGTCTTTAAAGCTTTGAGGATTGAAACAGCAACAAAAACAGCAGCAACCAAATTGAGTGTCCTTGAAACATCTTTAACACTTCAGTCTTTAAGCAGCAACCAACTTTGTTCTACCAGCAACATCAATTCAGGGTTACATACGATTCTCATCACATCCTATGGTGTGTTAACTCCGGGGAGAGGTGAATCATAGTGGGTTGAGTACTATATGACTTTTGGCAAGTCATTACAGCCATAAACGGATTTGAGGTATCTTTACCTGTAGCCGTTTGTTCAGGACTAGACAATCCTTGGGACCCAGAAAGAGGTACTCCCATGGTGGATTGCAAACCATCCTAACTAATTGATACATGAAACATTGGTCAGTTGAGAGACCCTATGGTTTTAAGCAAACCATTACAGCTATATCAATTCATTCTGGTACAAGACCTGGGAATTGAAACCAAAGCTCAATTAATTCTAGCCCTAAGGCCTGGCAATTGAGAGCCATGGTTCAATTATTTCTAGCCATAAGGCCTGGGAATTGATACCCATAATGATGTTGCACCGCAAAAGAGAAACTTTGAAAACAAGGTGCCATAAAACCATTTTGCACCAAAATATTGTATCACATTAAAACAAATTTTGAGCCAAAAAGGATTTAAGCTCAGTTGCATATCAGAACATTGTTATGCCATCCAAAAACCTCAAAAACCATCCAAAAGCACCTGCAACAATCAAAACTATACATACCAAAATAAACAAAGTATATACAAAACAGTAACATGGTACCAGACTTAGGCAGAAGGAACACAAGAAGCCAGCTGATTCTTGATGAATTGAATCAGTTGTACAGCATATGTCATGTCATTCCCTATACCATCTATCTCTATCTTACACACTTATGCTGCTCAGCAATCTTCTTTCATGAGTTGAAAGAGAGAGAGGATATGGTGTATCTGCAAACATGTATAAGATCTTGCCAGAAAATGTTTCTAACACATGAACACCAGAAAATGGAAACAATTTCCAGCTGTGGATAACCCACTCCTATTGATCATTCTAAACTTCAACACTTGAACCACCAGTAGTAGATTCAAACAAAACATGAAGATCTCCCCACAAAATCATTCCGTTACCAGCTAGAGGGTGGACTTCATAATGCTTAACAACCATTCCATATAACTTAGACAAATCTTGTCTATCAATCAAGTGCAGAATCTCTCTAAGATAAGTAAAGTATTTGGAAGTTTTGTACAGGAGTCATAAAAGCATTTACATCACCCCAGCCAGTAGGAAATAAACATCCTATGCACAACAATATGCCAAAACAGAGGGTCGGTATCATCATCAGAAGCATCAGAGTCATCATCAGATAGCACTTTAATGAAGGATGTATCAGGAGCATTCAAATCCACTTCAGAAGATGGCATCTTCCTTGTTGCTAGAGACTTCCTCCTGGTGCTATATGTCTTGATACCAGCATCAGATGATTGACTTCTTGTCCTAGGTCCAGATGACCTAGAAACAGGTGTAGCAAAAGATGGTGTAGGAGCAACAGGGGGATCAACAGATGTATCATGTGTAACATCAGGGTGTGATGAAGCCTTGGGTGAGTGTGGAGGAGTAGCAGGTGGAGTATCAACAAAAGGTGATTGGTGTACATCAGGTGTAACACCAGCAGATGATTGATGAGAAGCAGCAGGAACTGGAGTCTGTGGAGCTGCAGAGGATTTTGACTTCTTAGACCCAGGTTGTTCCACATCAGCACCTGGTCTTTTAAGTGACCTCCTTAGGTTCTGTGCTTGCAGATTATCAAGAGCATGTCTGATCTTGTCAAACTCATCTTTGAGTTGATTATCAGAAAAGGACCTCACATGTTTCAATGTCCAACCTGTTGTGTAGATGGTGGAGCTTTGGTTTTTGACAAAGGTTCTCATATAATCTCTCTGTTGTGCATAAGTCATTGGCTTATTTATCTTATCTTGGAACCTTTGAGCAGCAAACTTTCTTCTCCTTTCAGCAATAATAGCTGCCATCCTTGCTGCAAAGTTGTCCTCATTTACATCCGGACCAAGTAGATCAGCAGAAAGTCCTTTATTTGCATGTACTTGTCCCATGATTATTCTGACACAATCTTCATCATTGTATCTGGCCAGAATGAATCATTCTCTTGCTTTTTCTTCTTCATTTCCTCTTGTTCTCTTGCCAATTCAGCTTGTTCCTCTTCATAAAGTTTCCTTGCAGCCTCTGCTCCCAACCTGTCCTCCTCCATCTGTCTAAATGACCTTTCTTTTATTGGAGGATCTTCCTCCACCATTGGAGATTTACCCTTGTGAGAGAGATCAGCAGAGAAATCAGAAGCAGCACCAGTAGGAACATCATTGTGAATGGAGGAACTAGGAGGAAATCCAGTCGCTTGAGTGGCATCAGCAGGAACAGAAGAAGTGTCAGCAGCAATAGCAGCTGCCTTAGCTAGCTTGATCAAAGAATCCACATCTTGTTCCTCATCTTCCTCGTTGTCAGATTCACTTAAAATCACATTCCTTCCCCTTGCTTTGAGTTTTGACTCCAAAAACTTCACTCTCTTTACCAGCTTCCCCATCACATCCTTAAACAGTAGCTTGTGAGCTTGAAGCTCAGATTCCAAACCTTCAATTTTCTTCCCCTGTTCAGACACTAAAGTATACAAAGCTGTTAGATTATGAGGGTCCGCAGCACCTCCTGAGGTTGTACCTTCAGGTGGAGCTGCAGTGGACCTAGAAGGAGAAGCAAAGAAAGATCCTCCCAAGGGATCATCATTATTGTCCTTTGAAGAAGACTCAACATGAGGGTCAGTAGATGGACCCTGCTGATTCACTTGAGCACTAGGAGAAGTTGGTATTGGTCTGGTTGGTTTTGAAACTGGCTCATTCATTTGAGCAGCTGGAATAGTGGGTGTTGGTCTTGGTGATGTTGATCCATGATCATGAAGAGAAGCAGTTTGGTGCACAGGTTCTGTAACAGTTGCATGGCCAGTCTGAGTGTTGGGTGGTGCTGCCTCCCCTGATGTTCCAGCTGCAATGGCAGCTTGAGGAGGAGGAAGCATTGCAGCCACCAATGGCATATGTACTTCATGAAAATTCAGTCTCATATTTGCAAACATCTTGCTGGTCAGTCTAACTGCACGGTATGGTTTGGTATTCCTAGTTTCTATGTCCAGTATCAGTTGTAGAAACCTGGGAAACATCAAGAATTTCTTAGAGTTATTAATGTTATTTACCATCCCAGTAAAGATATAGAGAGACCAATTGTACTTCTTCCCCTCAAACAAACAAGATTAAAGCATAGCCAAGGTGTTTCCATAATGATCCCAACTCCCTGACTTAGTACTAAGACAGTGTAAGAGAGTATGGATCAGGAACCTCCACTAAGGTAAGAATTTGTTCTTATGAAAGGTCAACCTTTTTCCCTCAGTAGGGTAAACCTAGATTATCCATTGCTAAGGGAATATGTCCAGGTTAAGGCATATCCACAATTCCCCCCTCATCATGTAACTGCAATTGACTCCTCACTAGTGATTCAGTAATTGTGTAAGGAGTCCCATCAATGGTGGCCACAATAGCTGGTGGACCTAACTCAGATGATCGAAGTGAGGTCGTAGACCAGAATTGGGTTATGAGGGAAGTATAGATGAGTGGGTCAGATACAATAGCATACCTAAAGTGGGAATCAAGTAAAAAATCAATAACCTGATGATAATCGGTACTCCCTTTGGGTTTCTCCAAAAATCCAATCCTGTTGTGCTCATCGTGATATTTTAGGGCAGCCATTGATTCGACGGTAGCTTGAATAGGTTTGTGTGTTAATGCTAGTGTTATAATGCAAGAGAGTTGCTACTGGTGGGTAGTAGGAATCACAATTTCGAAGGGTGAGTGGAATGAATAAAGGGGCTAGTAAAAGATTAGGGTCTTGATCTGAAGGTAATTATAAAAATTGAGGGCAAACAGTTGATTAACCTTTAAATGATACCCTTTGATCAATTAAATGCCCACTTAACTCAGCTTTACTATTGAAATATAATAAAACTCAATTTAAGTTACTCGATTAAAGAAAAGTCAATCTAATGAAAATTTAAAAGGACCAAGCAGGAACAAAACGTCAGCAGAAAACCAGAAAGACAAAACCAGTAGAACTTGTTCAGCCAGTAGAAACCACGTATGCCCCTGTAGAAAAACTCTTGAACACCAGAAATGACCACAAATCCAACCAGTGAAGGAATCGTTCGGCATCCAAATAAAGCCACACAACTCCATGCTTTTCACAACTCATGAATCATTTCACTGCAAAAGCTTATACCAAAACACCCATACCATATACATGGAAATGTAAAGTTTGACAAACTACAGGAATTAAAACTGCGAGTCTAATATCTATAAAAAAATAAGGCTAAAAGAAAAAAAAAATAACTATTTAAAAAAAATACAATAACAGTCCTCCCCTTAAATCCAAATCCTCCCCTTAAACAGAGGATTTATGGATTTAGCATCCCAATATGAACCACTAAATAATTAAATCTGGGTCCATCAAATGCTTTGGTCAATAAATCAGCCACATTATCATCTGTGTGAATTTTAAGCACCTGAATAAGATTTTTCTCATTTGCATCTCTAATAAAATGGTGCCTAATCTCTATGTGCTTTGTTCTTTGGTGAAAAACTGGATTTTTAACAATGCATATGGTACTCTGATTATCAATAAAGATTTTAGTGTTCATAAAATTGAACCCATAATCTAGCATTTGATTTTGAATCCAAAGTACCTGACCACAACAGTGAGCAGCAGCAACATATTCTGCTTCAGTGGAAGAAGTTGCCACTACTGTTTGCTTTTTGCACTGCCATGATATCAATCTTCTACCCAGAAATTGGCATCCACCAGTTGTGGATTTCCTATCACCATTGGAACCAGCATAATCACTATCACTGTAAGCTTCCAACACAAAGGGAGAATCTCTTGGGTACCATAGACCAAGTTTTGGTTGGCCTTTGAGATACTTAAAGATCTTCTTTACTGCATTCAAATTGGAAGTCAAAGGTGTGACCTGGTGTCTAGAACAAGCACTCACTGCAAACATAATATCTGGCCTTGAAGCTGTCAAATACATAAGTGAACCTATCATAGATCTGTATAGATGAACATTAACAGCATCATCAGGTTCATCCTTGGATTTAGGCTTAGCAGCTTCATAGGGTGTTGTTGCAGGTCTCACACTTTCCATATCAAATCTCCTAAGCATGTCCTGGACATACTTGTCTTGGCTGATAAAAATCCCATCAGGCTGTTGCTTGACTTGTAGACCTAAGAAGAATGTCAACTCACCCATAGCACTCATCTCAAATTCTCCTTTCATCAACACCTCAAACTCATCACACCAGGTCTGGTTAGTAGAGCCAAAAATAATGTCATCCACATAGACCTGTACTAAGATGATATCCCTGGAATTCTTCTTAATGAAAAGAGTTTTGTCTATAGTACCTCTTCTGTAATTATGCTTTAACAGAAAAGTAGACAATCTTGCATACCAGGCCCTTGGTGCTTGATGAAGACCATACAAAGCTTTCACAACTCTGTACACATGTTTAGGGTAGAAAGGATCTTCAAACCCTTTTGGTTGAGTAACATAGACTTCTTCATCAATTTCCCCATAGAGAAAGGCACTCTTGACATCCATTTGAAATACCATAAAACCCATGTATGAGGCAAATGCTAAGAATAATCTGATAGCTTCAATTCGAGCCACTGGAGCAAACACCTCATCATAGTCAATGCCTTCCTCTTGCCTATGACCTTGAGCCACCAACCGTGCTTTATTCCTAACGACTATACCTCTGGCATCTCTTTTATTCTTAAGAATCCATTTTGTCCCAATAGCAGTTTTCCCCTCTGGCAAAGGCACAAGCTTCCACACATCCTGATTAACAAACTGTTGCATCTCCTCCTGCATAGCTTCTACCCAATCAGGATCATTAAGTGCTTGAGCAACACTGCTTGGTTCAAGTTGGGATAGAAAACAAGCAAACAGACAATGGAGATAGTCTGTGTGATTGTTCCTTTGTTGATCATGAACATAGCCTGCAAGAGCACTCTCTCCAAACTTGGATTTCTTCAAAGTACCCCTTGTCAGAACTGGAGAAGTAATATCCCCAATAATCTGTGAGATAGGATGAACAGTATGCACCCTTCTTGTGGGAACAGGATCAACAGCGATGGTAGGTGCTAAATTTGTGAATGAACCACCAAAGTCAGCATCATATGTAGATTCAGAGAAAATGCCAGTAGTAGGATGATGGTGAATACCCTCCATCTCTGAAGATGAGGATATGTGATTAGCAAGGTCAGAAGGAGAGGAAAATCGTGTAGAATTTTCACTTGAGCCCAATGAGTGACCAGGAGGAAGTGGTGTATCATCAGCATGAACAGGTTCAACCACAGAAGAAGATGGAGTAGAAGGAACAGCAGAACCACCAGCAGCCTGATTAATGCTACCAGCAGGAATGCTAGTAGCAGGAACACCACTAACAGCAGGAACCGTATCAGCTGTTTTCCAAGTGTCCTTTGCTGCAGAGTTGGCTGCATATGCTTGTCCTTGAAGCCTAGCAAGTTCCTCTGCATAGGCTGAAGTACTCTCCACTGTGGCAGAAGCAGTATGAACCTTGGGACCTGCAAAATGGTTAGAAGGAAAAGAAGGAACAACAATCACTTGTTCATCACAGTCTGAATCTGAGTCATCATGTGTACCTGCATGAGTGTTAGTATCTTGAGTACCTGCAGGTGGATTAGATTTGAAACGAGTATAACCTAAAGAATCAGTCAAATAGTCAAGATCAAAGTACCACTCATGACCCAGACCCTGAACATTAGGTTTATCTTCCATATATCTCAGATTCAGTGTTTCTTCTATCTTTTTGTTGGATAAATTGTAGACTCTATAAGCTTTACTATGAGCAGAGTACCCAACAAGAAAACCTTCATCAGCTTTACCCTCAAATTTTCCCAAGTGATCACTAGTGTTAAGTATGGTCACATGACAGCCAAAAGGTTTAAGGTGACTAATGTTTGGAACTTTCCCAGATAAAAGTTCATAGGGTGTTTTATTATGGGGCCTAGTTACTAAAACCCTGTTTAGAACATAACAAGCAGTACTAACTGCCCTCTGTCACCCAAACATGGTAGTAACTTATGAGTCAGCAAGATAGTTCTTGCTGCCTCTTTAAGGGTCTTTTCTTTTTTCAGCAACCCCTTTATGTTGTAGGAGTTCTGGCTAACACTATAATCCCTTTTAATCCCTTGGACCCACTGAGTTTAATTAAGTTAGAATTTTTTAAACTCGATGTCCAATTGTAACCTTATAGCCTTAACTTTTTAGTTAGCGGTTTTCACAAAAGTAATGTAATTCCCTAAGGCATATAAAAAGTCTCATCCTTAGTCCCCAAAAAGAAAACCCAGCTAAACCTGCTAAAGTCATCTGTAACCACCAAGGAATAGTGCTTGTGATCAATGCTTCTGATGGAAGTAGGACCAAAAAGGTCCATATGAAGTAACTGGAGAGGCTCAGAAATGGTGCTGACTGCAGTGATGGCCTTGTAAGAGGCCTTGTGTTGCTTTCCTTTGTTGCAGGCAACACAGTTGTGTTCATTTGTGAAGAGTTTGGAAGGAAGCCCATTGACTAATCCATGTTTTGCCAGCTTGTTCATGTTTTTGAAGTTCACATGAGCCATCCTTCTATGCCATTTTGTGGACTCATCTAAGGATGCTTTTGCCAACAAACACTTGATTTCTCTTTCTGAATGGATGTCAGTCAAATTGAAGCAGTAGAGATTGTGTCTCCTTGGAACTCTGAGAACAACCTGACTTGAATCAGGTAGTTGGAACTCCTTGGAGAGTACAAGGCACTCTTTGTCTGTAAAAAGGACTTTGTTCTTGGTATCACAGATTTGTGACACAGAGAACAAATTAAAGTTCTGAAGCTCTTCCACATAATAAACATTCTCAAAATTGAAGTTGGAAGTCCTAATGGTGCCTTTTCCAGTGATTTTACCATCTCCACCTCCAAAAGTGACAGTCCCTCCTTTAATCTTCACAAAGTCAGCCAATTTCTCCTTATTACCTGTCATGCTTCTGGAACAACCACTATCAACAATACCTAAATCTTTATTTGTATGAGGATTGTCCTACAATATACAAAAGAAAGTACAACATTAGTATACATGGGAGACCCAAGTCAGAACTGACTTGGGCCTGCCTTGTGGATCAATAAGAGGAAAACCCTGTAGATTGTTGAGATCCACCATTGTTCTTGGATCCCCAATGCATATATGGCCTGTTACTTTGCCAAGAACAACCTGCTGAGGTCTTAACAGCAGTTCCCCATCTTCCCCCATCCATATCCATTTGGTTATATGAGCCAGGCCTACTAAACTGTTGAAAATAATGGCTTTTTGGTCTGGTCATAGGTCTAGCAGCAGGATTATGCCAACCAGCAGGAAATGGCCTACCAGCAGGAACAGATGTTGGTCTATTCCTACTACCAGCAGGAACATAGGCTGGTCTAGGAACAAATGAGGGAATGTTTTCTACATTTTTCCACACAGGTGCATTATTCAATCTCAACTGATTCTCATAAAAATCACAATCTCGAATCAAATGAAATTTACTACCACAAACAAAACATTTCTTAGAACCAAAAGACTTGTTTTTACACATACTAATATTGTTTGACCCATTCCTATTACATAAATTCCTAGGAGTTTTTACATGCTCCTTAAAAGAAAAACTAGGACTTTGAGTGACATTGCATGGTCCTTGGTCATCAGTCTTGTGTAAAGTCTTCAAGTCAACTGAACTAGAGGCTGAGGCTAATTGGTCTTTAGTCTTGAGGCTTGAGGACTTGACACTGGAAACACAGGATGCAAAGCCAGTGGACTCTGAGTCTGAGGACTTGTCACTGTTATCACAAGAGACAAAGTCATTAGATACAGAGTTAGATTCAACACAATTATTTGACTTTGAACCATAGGTAAACTGTGTATCATCAATGTCAGGCTTGTTGGAAGGAGGCATGAATGTTCCTGTTATAGGGGGAGGAACAGAATGCATTCCAACAGGTTTGACAAACCAGTCATAGAGAGGTTTCTCTATAGCATCCTTAAGAGATGAGTCAAAGATACTAGGTGCAGAGAGATCAAACACCTCATCTGATCCAAAAGTGTCTCCATATCCTAAACCAAATTTTGATCTAGAGGACATGGAACTATTGATCAGTTTGACTAGGTTTTTGGAAGATTCCTTCCATTTGTCAAATCTTGCATTAGACTCCTCAAGTTTGACCTTGTTATTCATATTATCAATTTTAGCCTGTTCATTCAATTTTTTAGTATATTTTAGCATGTTGGTGGTGTTGCCTAGGTCTGCAGTCAAGATTCTAATTTTCTCTTCTAAAGCTAACTGATTATTTTGGTACCAAGACTTCTGTTGTTCTAAGTTTTGAAGTGAACTTTTGTATGCTTGTACTTGGATAAAACACTCTTTATATTGCACTTCTAGATTATCAAAATCCTTTTTAAGTTCTGTATAAATATAATTACAACCAAAAGGACAAGATTGTACCTGAGGGGATAACCCCATAAGTGCAAATTGAGTTTCAGCATCAGTAGCATCACTAGAAGTAACAGAAACACCATCAGCACCAACACCAGCAGCAACAGAAACACCATCAGAACCATTACCAGCAGCAACAAACACACCATCAGCAAAAATACCATCAGTACTAACTCCATCAGCAGCATCAACAGCAGGAATAACAGCATCATCCCCATATCCTGCAATCATCCCATAGACTTCAGAAGCACCTTTCTCCATATCTTCACTTTCGTGGTCTGACCAATTGAGCATTGAATCAACTGACACCAAAGCCTTTGGTTCTTCTGATTTATCCAGTTCTTTGATCTTAAATTGAGAATACCTTGTCTTTGAATCCACCTTCTTCCCTGTACATTCTCTTGCAAAATGTCCCAACTCTGAACATTGATAGCACCTGACCTTCTTTTTATCAAACCTGGCAGCATCTTTGTTATTAAACTTGAATTTTCTACCAGCCTTCTTTTCAAATCTATTGATTCGAACAGAAAGCATTGCCATCTGCCATTTGATGTCAAGTTCTTCCAAATCCAACTTGCCAATTTGGTCAAAGTCTTCATAAGTGATCTGTTGTTGTGGATCACTTTCAGCAACAAAAGAGTGAAGAACATTTTCAAGAACATTGCCTGAAGCATCAGCAGAGGAAGAAGTAGTGGTATAGCTAACAGAAGAAGGTTGACATTTGGAATCAGCAGTTGACCACTTGGAATTAGTGCTAGCAGCACTAATGAAAGCTGAGTGTGTAGGAGCAGCAGGAACTCTTGAATCATAGCTAGAACCACCTTCACATCAATCTTTCAAGTGTCTAAGCTGTTATACAAATCATCAATGCTTAAGAAATAAAGACCTCCGCTTGTTTTAAGGAGTGATTCCACCTGTGACAAGAAGGTGGTAGAGCTCTATGGATACGTCATGTTGCAGTCTTCATTATTGGTCTTGCTTGCATTGATTATGTTGACTCAACACTCTGAAACCTATCATATCCCTTGTGCAAACCCTTGGATTCAGAATCTTTAAGTCTTAAACTCCTGCTTGAGAATGACTTTCTCATTTTCTTGACTCTTCATTCCTCCAAATCTGGCTTTTACTGCCAACCAGATCATCCTTAGCTCGTCAGATGAGGAAAAGTCAGCCATGTGATCCTCTGGAGGAGACTGAAGTAGGAATTGTTCTAGCATTTTGTTCTCGTTGGACAGCAATTTGTCTTCATAGTGACAGGAGGATAGAATTATTATGTTGGCCCCTAGGATCTCGGCAGTCCGTATTTCTTGTTGTTTCCTGAAGAACAATGTTCCACAGATTGTGATCACTGTTCATTATCCAATATTCCATCTTCATTGCCCACGTTTCATACTCGTCCTTCTTCAAATAAGGAAATTTGGTATTACTGCTGGAAACAGTGGTTGAATTATATTGCTAGAATTGAGGCTGAGTATTTTGAGAGGGTTGTGCGGAGTGGGAAGTTTGTGACTCAAATATAGGTTCAGTAGTTGCCACAGAAAATACTGGTTCGATGTTGTGGGGATGGAGAATGAAGATTCGGATGGTGATGGTACAGTAAACGGTGGTGTGGATACGGTGAAGTCATTGTAAAGTTTTGGAGCAAGAACAGTAATTATTCTTCAACAGAGACTCTCTCCAGGCTCTGATACCACTTGTAGGTCTCAGCCCTAGATAGATCTTTTAAGCCTGTGAAGGATATAGAGTACTAATGTAATCAAAAGTAACTCTGTGAGAGACTCTAACAAAACAATCTATTGTTCACGCGGAAAATATAATCAATGAGGCTGAAAGAAGAATTACTAAAAACAATACTTTGATCCTCTATGGATCTTTTCTATTAATCTTGTTTTTTTATCTTTTGTAAAATGTTCTTGTATGTTCAATCCTCCATCAAACCTAAACCGTGTGGTTTCATTTATAGATATGAAACCCTAAACTAATTCTCCTAGAATTACGTTTGCATGAGTCTATCTATTACTTCTCATGTCTATCCATACTAAAACTTATCCCAGAGTCACTACGTTACTCTACCAAGACTAATAATATAACCAGCAGGAACTATATACCTGTCAGTAGGAACTTTAATACTAACAGTAGCAATTACTCTACCAGTAGGAACTACATACCTACCAGTAGGAACTAATAAATACAAATATACCTAACACATATGCAACAAACACCATTTCCCATACCAACAACAGCTCCAAGTAATTCTCTTCAAGACCTTCCAAACTTTAGTTCTTTATTCGGGTTCGAACATAGACTTAAAACTTTAGAAACCAACTTTTCTGAGTTCAAGCAAACGAACCAATTTGCTACAGCAGTTTCTTCCATTCCCGGCATTGTTGATGCATACCTTGAAAACAAGATAAATGACACCGTCAAGACAGCTGTTCAATTGCAATCAGACAGACTCAGAGATGAAGCCTAAGCTGAAAACGAAGACTTTCTAAATAAACTTGATGACAATATAAAGAAAATAATCAAGGAACAAGTCAAAGAACAAGTTAAGGCACAAGTCTCCAAGATTTTGCCAAAAATTGAGAAAATAGTAAACGAACAACTCGAAGCTGAGGTTATGACTCATTCATCCACTGAATCCAAGACATCTCTTGCTATAGCTGCCAACCTATCTAAATTAGAGCTAAAAAAGATTCTCATTGAAAAGGTAGAGAGCAATAAGTCAATCAACAGATCTAATGAACAAAAAAATCTCTACAAGGCATTGGTTGAAGCTTACAAAAGCGACAAGCTCATTCTTGACAATTATGGTGACACTGTCTTGTTTAAAAGACGCAGAGATGATGAGGGTAAAGATGAAGAATCCTCCACTGGATCAAACCGGGGGTCCAAGAGAAGACGAGCTAGAAAAGAACCAGAGTCAACAAGTGCCCCAAAGGCAAAGACATCAAAGACAACTGGCAAGTCAACTGATGGGTCCAAATCTCAACACAAGTTTGCTGGTGAGTCTGCTCATACAGAGGAGCCAATGCACACCGATAAAAATTTAGAAGAACCCACACCATCAAGGAGTTTTGATATAGGAGCTAACTTGCAGAACAATCTGTGAAGAGACCATCGCTGCATCTTGATTGGTTTATAAATATCCAGCCAATGCCTCCTATCACCGTCGTGTTTGGAACAAGACTTGAACCTACTTATCATGGACCGGTACATCCTTGGTTTAGCAATCTGGCTCGGGAAAAGCCCCTTCTCCCTTTTATTTTTAGGTGAATCATTTGATGAGCTTATGGATACTCCACTGGACTTCTCAGCATTTATGATGAATCAACTCAAAATTGATACTCTAACACCTGAATTATTAGTCGGTCCAACATTTGAGCTGATGAAAGGTACATGCAAAAGTTTGGTTGAGCTAGAATACTTCTTTGAAGAAGTCTACAAGGCAACCACGGATCGATTGGATTAGCACAACCCTGAAGGTCAGCAATTCCCTCATGATCTGCGAAAGCCACTATCATTGTTACCTAACTCTCGTGGTCGTCAAGTCATTCCGTTTGATCACTTCATCAACAACGACCTAGCGTATCTATCTGGTGGGGTCTTAAGCTGTACTTATGCAACTTCCGTTATAAAGACCCAGGCTGCAGATTATGGTCATATCGAATGGATTGAAGATTTGGTCCCCAACACAATGTGGAGTAAAGTGCCTGTCAACTATGACAAACATGCACTATGGGGAATTTCTCATTGGGGACGCAAACGTCAACAATTCTGTGGATTTGCTGCTAATAGGGAATCTGCTCGTGACGTCTACTCCAAACGTAGAATCATTGTTGTCACAAAGCTTTAAATTGTCGAATGGCACGGATACAAACATTTGGATTGGATCACCGTTCATAGAGATGATGACAAGCTATATACATTCAAGGAAGGAGACTTCAAACGGCTTCGCCTTCAAGATATCAAAGACATGCTGATTCTTCTTGTTCAAGGCAAGCTGAAAAATCTCAATGTTGAAGATCGTCTCGCCTTTGGTGTCTTTCTGAGAATGTTTACAAGAAATATCGTCATCCAAAGGCGTGTTAAAGATCTTCAGTTAGGTGTCGAGAGCTACTATTAACTAACCGGAACCCTTCAGGGCATCCTATCACCGTAAATGTTTGTGTTATCGCAGGTAGTACAAATTGTTCTATGGTATCTGGATTCTGGATGCTCAAGACATATGACCGGTGATCGTGCGCGTCTTATCAACTTTGTAGAAAAGTTCATTGGTACTGTGCGATTTGGCAACGATGAATATGCAGCAATCGTTGGCTATGGTGATTATAAACTGGGTGACACTATCATCTCTCGAGTCTATTATGTTGAAGGACTCAAGCACAACCTATTCTCTGTAGGACAGTTTTGTGATGGAGGTTTAGAAGTTGCATTCCGACAGCATTCATGTCACATCCGCAACTACGATATGGTGGATCTACTCAATGGTTCACGTACTACCAACCTGTACTCCATCTCACTGAATGATATGATGTCAGCTTCACCAGTTTGCTTGCTTACAAAAGCCTCTTCAACGAAGTCATGGTTATGGCATCGTCGGTTGAATCATCTGAATTTCGGGACTTTGAACGAATTGGCTCGAAATGATCTAGTCAGAGGATTACCCATGCTGAAATATGACAAAGACCATTTGTGTCCATCTTGTCAGCTAGGTAAAAGCAAGAAAGCATCACATCCACTAAAGGCGGAAAACACCAATACTGAAGTTCTCCATACACTACATATGGACCTCTGCGGACCAATGAGAACGGAAAGTATCAACGGAAAGAAGTATGTTTTGGTGATAGTGGATGATTACACCAGATTTGGATGGGTAAGATTTCTTCGAACTAAGGACGAAACTCCTCATGCGATTGAGAAGTTTATTGTGAAGACTCAACGAGCCCTTAATGCAACTGTTCGCTTCGTCAGAACAGATAATGGAACACGGATGGTTTGAGAGTGTTGGTATTTCTCATGAAACGAGCGTACCTCGGTCTCCACAACAGAACGGCGTTGTCGAAAGACGGAACCGAACTCTTATGGAAGCTGCTCGTACTATGCTCATCTTTGCAAAAGCTCCACTATTCCTATGGGCTGAAGCTGTAGCCACTGCGTGTTATACACTTAATCGATCTCTTGTACACACGCTTCATGGAAAGACCTATTATGAACTGCTGAAGGGAAAGAAACCTAATCTACAGTACTTCCGAGTATTTGGTTCCCTGTGCTATCCGACCAATGACTACGATGACGTTGGTAAACTCAAGGCGAAAGCAGATATAGGTATATTTGTTGGCTATGCACCCACCAAGAAGGCGTACCGAATCTACAACAAAAGAACGCGCAAGATTCAGGAAACCGTTCATGTTACCTTCGATGAACTTACCGAAGGATTGACGTCTGTTCAAATCAGTTCAGGCCTCGCACCTCAACACATGACTTCTGTGCCAAACAGTACAGAATTCGAACTTACTGCTTTACAGTCAGGACGCAGCCGTTCTGAACTTGTAACAGACCCAGAACCACCTAGTGTCCCTCCTACAAAGAAACAGGTAGACGATTTGTTTCAATGGTTTGATGATGATGAGGTCATTCCACCTCCGGCTGTTCCGATACCTCCGGTCAATGCTCACGCTGCTCAGGCAACCGAGAATGCCATAGGTTCACCTTCCACAACAGTTATCTCAGAAGGCGCTCCTGCAGTTACTGAAAGCATCTTGCCTCATCAAATACCTCTACCAGACACTAGTGATTCTGATATTGAAACACTGTTCGATAATGTTGACAGTAATGTGTTTGACACCTATACTGCTCCTGAAACCGATTCAGAAGCATCTTCTTCCAACACTGTCAATATCGACGTTACTCCCAACAACCAATTACCTCACGTGCAAAAGTGGACTCAAGCTCATTCGCTTGAAAACATTATTGGGGATAAAGATCGACCTGTCTCTACCAGGAAACAGCTAGAAACCGACGCGATGTGGTGTTTCTTCAATGAATTCTTAACTCATGTTGAACCAAAGACTTACAAGCAAGCCTTAGAGCACTCGTGCTGGATTGAGGCTATGCAGGAAGAAATTCATGAGTTTGAACGTCTAGATGTATGGATACTTGTACCCTGTCCAGATAATATTCTTATCATCCCGCTCAAATGGATTTTCAAAATTAAGTTGGATGAATATGGAGACGTCTTGAAGAACAAAGCTCGGTTAGTGGCGAAAGGATATCGTCAGGAAGCTGGTATTGATTTTGAGGAATCATTTGCTCCGGTTGCTAGATTAGAAGCGATCAGACTCTTCATTGCTCACGCAGCAAGTTCTGAACAATGGTCATCTTCAGATGGACGTGAAAAAACGCCTTCTACAACGGCGAACTGAATAAGGTTGTCTTGTAGTCAAACCAGGAAGGATTTGAGATCCAGAGCATCCATCGCATGTGTAACGTCTCAAGATAAGCTCTCTGTGGGCTTAAACAGCTCCTCGTGCGTGGTTATGACAAAGCTTCTGCGTTTCTATCATGTCAGGATTTTACAAAAGGCAGTGTGGTCGATCCAACTCTGTTCACCAGGAAAGCCTGGAAAACATATTTACTGTACACAAATATATGTTGAGGATATTATTTTTGCCTTCTTACCACCCCTAAAGCATGCAAATGATTTGCATTTTGAGGATGAACTTAACTTTTAAGATGTCGTTGATGGGACAAATGTCATTCTTTTAGGGATTACAACGTTTCTCAAAGTCCCAGGGCATTTTTATCAACCAAATCAATTATGCTCAGGATATCTTGAAAAAGTTTGGTTTGACACTTGCACACCCATTGACACTCCAATGGCGGAGCCGTCCGACCTTGATGAAGTTAAAGGGAGGAAAATCTAAATGATCCTACACGATTTCGTGGTTATGGTTCTTGGCTTCCCATATGTTCTTAGTGCATCTAGATCTCTTACTTAGTGATTTGCTGTTTGTATGTGTGGCACGGTATCTAGGCTAAGCCTTCTTGACAATGCACCTTACTGGCTGCTAAAGGCGGATCTTTCGTTACCTTAAGGAACATTCAAATGGGTCTGTGGTATCCGGAAGGACTCCGGCTTTGAACACTAAAAGCTTTTGCAGATGTGATTATGCAGAGGTGTCATGACAACAAGGAGAAGTACTTTGGTTCAGTCATTTCTTGGACCATCGGCTTGTTAGCTGGTCATCCAAAAAGCTGAAAAGTACGGTTCATCTCCACACAGAAGCTTGCACATTACATTGCCCTATCATGATGTTGTGCTCAAAATCCTCTGTATGCGGTTCGCAACTCCGAGACTATGGATTTGTGTTCAACAAAATTACCGATGTATTGTGACAATTAAAAGTGCTTATTGCTCATATGCGGTTATAGTGTTCAACTCTCGGTTTCCAAGCACATGATATTCGTCTCCATTCATCAAAGAGAAGGTGAAAGGAAAGTTGTTGAGTTGTATTTCGTGGAAACCAAATACCAACTGGCTGACATATTTACGAAGGCATTACCGAGAGAGCGCTTTGCAACACTCCTCCCGCTGCTTGGAGTGAAACATATGTCACAGAGACTCTGAAGGAACTACACGATGAGGTGTCGTGTCTCTGGGAGTAACCAAGTGTTTCACATTGTATCATTGTGTATATTTAAAAAAAAATCAAATCAAAAAATCAAAAATTCAAAAAAATTAGTGTAGCATGGCTTGCAGTTATTTCAGACTGTAATCCCAGTGGTCTTAACCTAGGAGATTTAGTCGTCGTTTCAGTGAATTATTTCTTTCAGACAAGAAGATGTTCAGACCCGAACCACTTTTCTCATAAACAACTTGTTTTATCAAACATGTTTCGGGCTTAACCAAATCATCAACATTGACACGGGTCATTGTTTGAGTGGGAGAATCAGTATTTTTAACAAGTTGTGCAGGTCAAAAGACGTTTACGGTTCGCTGATTCTATTGCTGAATGATTGACACGACCAACCGCTTTTACCTCGTTAAGACAGATTGCTGTTCATTCCTTGTCTGGGTATTCTAAGGTCTTGTTTCAATTGTCACTTGATATTTGTAGATTATTTCCACCTCACCTTCATACTTTGATGGGGGGAGAATTGTTACATTTTAAGGCATTCTTAGATCAAAACATTCACTAGTTTCCTTACTTGTGATCGGGGGAGAGAAAAGGAGAAATGTGACTTAACATGTAAAACGGATAAATTAATGATTCGATTGATTCTAAAATGCTAAGTCCTATCATGCATGTGATAAACATCTTTCGATATTATCGACGCACATGTGTAGGGGGTGCATAAAGTGTTTAATATGATCAAAAATGTCATAGGTACAAAAGTTTGTGTTATTACACACGTTATCTTGATAAATGACAAAGATTCTTTTTGTTTTATGTTCGTGAAAGTGTTACTTATGGAAAATGCTGTGAGGAAAGAGGATGTTGATCCTCCAGGGGTATTCATTTGAATGCTATCCTGGGTCTTCGGACTGCGCGCACTAGTGAAGAGGTTTTCATAAATGTACTTTGTACAAGTTTGGATTTCCCAAGGCACTAACATATCTTTCGGGTTATATTTCAAAAACATCTCAAGGAAGCATTCTGATTTTAAACTTTCGTTTATGCCCCAAACAAATTTTATAAGCACATCGAATGTTTTTCAAATCATTTTTTTGCCATTGGCCTTCTACGGTACTTAATTGTATTAAGAAGTAAAAAGCTCTGAAAAAAGGAATTGTACGGTATAGTCAGCAGATAGTAACTGTACTGACTCACTCTTTACCATTCTATTAGTAGAAATACTTTATTGTGTGTTAGTCTTCGGACATTTGGTCTAGAGTCGCGCGAAACATTCGCGGAATCTGATAATTTAGGTATTAGTGAGGAACTAGCTTGTGTCACGTGCGGTAAAACCTGTCATGAAGGTTTTCTTTGAATGGAATCTATCTGATCACAGGTGCAGTTTCATAATGTAATCATTGATCCTCACGGGAATCAAAAGGTTATGTAACCGACCAGATTGATATCGTCTATACTCGGTCCCTCAAAAAATATTAAAACTTTGTGTGTTCACAAAATGTTTTTCTAGATCACATTAAGTGGTTTTTAATAACAAATGTTTTTTTGTGGGATGAACTATATTGTTTCTATCATAGTGAATGACGACTCAAAAAGTATCCGTTGCAAGAAGACATGTCATATACCTACCACAGTATTGAAGTAATTAAGAAAGCTTATTCAAAGCTTCCGCATAATCTATGTAAATCTATGTCTTCTTCAAATGCAAAAGTTTAAATGATTAGAGGAAGCTACATCATCAAGCTTCCAGTTTCCATCAGATATGAGCATGGAGACTATGATCCAGCGTTATGGACAAAGTCATAGTGACAAGAAGTCACAAAGTTAATTCAGAGCAGTAAAGCTTTTAAACAAGTCATTGATCAAGATCAAGTCATACATTCAAGTTCTGAAGATCGTGATCAAGGTTGTTCAAGATTGAAATTACAAAGCACAACAGTGAAGTACCCTATCAACAACGAGCTAAAGAGCAAGCACGAGTGAGCTTCAAACAACGTGCTCAGACTCTAATCTAGGGGATGCATTGTTAGGATCACATAAATGGACCCGAACAAAGAAGCTTCGGTCACTCGAAGATACAAGACAAAAGTCTAGCTCGTTTAAGCGTGTAATATTATGTAAACGGGCTATTAATGAAAAAGCCCATCATAGCCCAAAGGCCAAGGCCCTAGAGAGGCTATATAAAGCCATTTTTTCTTCATTTTGAGGTTAGCAACTTAGATATTTAGAGTTTCATTTTTGTGTGTTTTGTTGCCACACCATTGTTCTTTGTTTTTCTTTAATACAAGTCAATTTAAAGTCTAATCTTGTGTGTTCTTGTGTTAATCGAATGATCTAAAGATTCACTGTTGTTTTGGGTTGAGCAATATTAACTGGTCTAGCAGTAGTAAGTGATACTAGGCCAGACCTCATTAATACTGCTTTTGGAACCATGTTCCTTTTAGGACTGGGGTGAGTCATTCTAGAAAAATTCTGGTGATTTACCCTTTGAGTATAGTTCCACACTGGTTTTACCATCTTTTTATTATTAAACAGTCTCTGATGGTTATTACAATCATACTGCAGGTGATCAAAACTTCCACATACATAACAGGCTTTGTTCATCATCTCAAAATTTCTTCCTAATCTTTGAGACATCATATTATTCTAGTTTCTTTGATTGCCTCTAGGAGTATGAGTGTTTTTCCTATTTTGATTAACATGATTAACAGTTTTTGTCACACCCCGCCTCGGCAGAAACATGAGGTGTAACATCATGGATATCATGTAACATCTGAGAATTTTCGGATTTTTAGATAATCATTTTACCCTTTAATTTTAGGTCTGGCTTGATTATAAGAACGATTCATTCTATATATCACGTATTCACGCTCGGACCCAAAAAGCAATTCGTATGCGAAAGACCATTCCTGACAACTTTTCAGTTTTGCCCGAGACCTGGAAACGAGTCGAAAAGGGCTAAAACAGCACCGCAAAGATTAAACGAACAATACACAACGCGGACACACAAAAACAATTAAATTTGTTTTTAATTATCAGTATTTATTTAATATTTTTATTAAATAAATTAGTCATCATTTTAATTGAAAGCGTTGCCGGTAACGCGAATACTCGGAGTTGAATGAAATCCAAATTTTTTTCGGCACAGGACGAAAAAAAAAGCGGTTAACAATATATGAATAACGTTATTTTATTATTATTATAATATTTATGAAACATTTATCAAGTAAATACTCATTTTTTTCAGAAAATGATTCGGAAAACAACGGCGCAAGTTTCAAAGAGTTGATCATCCGTTAAGTCGACTCAAAAAAAAAAATAAAAATAAAAAAAAAAAATATAAAATAAAAAATACAAAAAATGAGTCCCGAACCGCTTTTATCAAAAAGTATAATAAAAATGTTACACTTTTAACCCCTCAACTATTTCAACTTGTCACTTTAACTTATATATATATATAAACTTATAACTTCATTTCATTTTCATCTCTTTTACATACACACACTAACTTTATAACTCTCTCCCTCTCCCTATTATCCGGCCACCGCCCCTCCTCCATCTCCGGCGACTTCTCCGGCCACCACCGCCGGAAAACTTTTCCGGCGGAGTTTTTCCGATGAGCTCCAAAAACGATCCTCGGTTTTATACGATCTATCCGACAGCCTAGGTCCTTTCCTTTCAACGCGCCAAAAACCACCACCCACCCTCTCACCGCCACTTATCATCATCTCACCGTCACCAACACCCCACATGCCTACCGAACACCATTCATCATATCCCTCATCACCTCCTCTACCACTCCACACAAACCGCGACCTCAGCCACCATGACCACGAGGGGGAAGTGTGAGTTGGCGTTTATAAAATCCACTATCCACAAAAAGGGGTGCGGCTGGGTTCGCTGCTGTTATTCCATCCACTTACTGCTTCAATGGGTGGCGTTTGTGGTGGGTTTTTCATTAGAATTTGGGGGGTGTGAGTATTGGAGGATCCAAGTTTCCTCTAATTTCTTCGTTTTGGTTGCGGGTTAACAGCGGGGTGCGTTCGGGTTTAAAATACCAAAAAGGGTGCGTGTGGTTTCGGCTTAGCACCAAGAGGGTGCGGTTGGTTTGTTAAAACACCACACGGGGTGTTTGTTGTGGGTTTGGTTTTCACCGGAAAGGGTACGTTGGGGGTGTCGGGTCAAACCAACACCATGAGGTGAGTTTCACTAGGGGTGCGCTTTGTTCGGGTTGACTACGGGGGCAGAGGGGGTGTGTTTGTTGGTTCGGCTTATTAACAGCCGGGGGGAAAGGGGCGTCGGGTCGGGCTGTGGGACAGCCGGGGTCGGGTTGGGTTTAGCAGCTAGGGGTGTTTGTTTGGTTCGTGGGGTTTATTGACACACGAAATGGGTGTTTGTTTTGGGTCAGCTTAGGGTGTTCGTTTGGGGGTGGCAGCCACCACCATGGGATGCGGTGGGTGGCAGCCACCACCATAAAGGGGTGATTGTTGACTGGGTTTTCACGAAAAAGGGGGTGCGTATGGTTTATAGCTAAAGGGGGTGTTTGGTTTCGCGGTTGGCAGCCCAAGGGGCGTGTTTGTTTCGACGGTTAACAGCCCACGAGGGGGCGTTTGGTTGGGGGCAACCACCATTAGGGTGTGTTTGGTTTGGCAGTTGTGCCAAACGGGGGTGTTTGGTTTGGCAGTTTTGCCAAACGGGGGTGTTTGGTTTGGCAGAATAACACAAGGGGTGCGTTTGGATCTAGTTAAACAGCCGTTAGGGTGCGTTTGGTTAGCGGCAATCAACAAGGGTTTGTTTGGTTTATATATCATAACGACAAATAAAAATAACTTAAGTTTTAATAAATATTAAAACTGGATAACTATTATTTGGTGGGTTTTAATCGGTTTAAAGAAATTATTATTTATTGATTGGTTTAATATAATATAATGTTTTATAGATATGGTATATCTAGAAAATGCACGAACATTTGAGATATTGGACAACATGAATAATTTCGCATACATATTGAATAAGGGAAAACGTTTTAGTTTTGCGAAATGGAAAGATTTATATAGGAAAACGAAAGTCATGACGAAATTTTATATAATTTTTTATATTTCACGACTTCACTACAAAAAATGATTATTTTAGATAAACGATTAAAGGGAATTAAGATATGTTTTAAGATTTTTAAATTAGTAATATACAATAAACCTGGACAACGAGCAAAAAATCCGTTACTTTTCAAATGAGGCGAAATGTTTTAGACACGACTTATTAAAGGAATGAAACATAATTTATAAAATATTAAATTATATTTTATATGGTTAATGAAACGGGTTTCAACCATACGGTTATTTTTTTTTTTTTGCTTTTCTTGCTTTAGTTTTTTGTTGAATTTATAACTTAAGACAATTTGTCTGTTATTTATACAAAGGTGTTACAATTGGAAATTGCCTGTCTGAATAATAATTGAGTTTAATTATTTATTCACGCATTTTATATAATATTTGCAAATTATTATATACTTTTCATAAATCTTTGGATTGATCGTTTTTATGATATAATTTACGGTAAGAATTATATAAGGGTTATTTTTCATAAGTAATATATGAAGAATATGTATTACACACTTTGAGTATGTTTTCAATTTATTTATTTAACCAACCACCAAACCATTACAATGTTAAAGCTAAATCTTTTATCAACGTGTCACGTTGATGTAATTGTTCATCGGGAAACCCAGATTCATTATCCTAGGTTAGTGGGACTTAAGGTTAAGATTGTTGCAACTTCTCGATCGAGCCTCTTCGTCTTCCGTTCGTGCTGTGCATATTAGATGCCTATCTGTCAATCGTTCTTCATCATCAATGTGAGTTCATAACCTCGCTTTTCAATCTTTTGAATGTTTATAAACCCGCGAGGGGGAATACATGCTTGTCTACAAAACTCTTACTTAAGTGTTGTCTTATAACAATTATGTGATGTTTATAAAGAATATTATGATTTCCATAGCCTCACTTTTACTCGTTTGGTATAACGGTTTATATATATTTTTTGGTTGTAAATTATGCATCGTTTTTATTAACGGACACACACATGCTTTGTTTTATAAATTGGACGCAAGTATTGATTACATGTTGCCTAAGTAGCGATAACCCAAGTTGAGCCCCTTTATCATGGAACTGTCAATTGCTAGATGTAGGTTTGAATTACATTTTATGTGTAGCGCGATATGTTATTTAATAGATCATATCGGGGGGAACGACCTCCCCGCTCCGGGCGTGATTAGCTAATCACCGGGAACGAACGTTATAGCATATCGAATTTAGGATGTTTTCGGGTTGAACATCTAATCGGGCAGAAATTGCAATATATAGTTTAATTGCAAGAAAGATCGTCGAGCTTCAGTGTCATGAGCTTAGTGTAAATGTAATCTAGTTTGTGGGATATGCATGTGTAGATTATCACTAAAAAAATTCTTGCGGTCTACCTTATTATATTATTTTTTCAGGAAATACATTAATAGGCCGGTGGGTGGTGCCAGGGAGGGATACACTTTTGGTGACATAAAAATTTGTCATGCATTCTTTATAAAAATCTTTGGGATAAGATTGGTACTTTTGGTGACATAAAATTTGTCATGCATTCTTTATAAAAATCTTTGGGATAAGATTGGTACTTTTGGTGACATAAAATTTGTCATGCATTCTTTATGAAAATCTTTGGGATAAGATTGGTACTTTTGGGTGACATAAAATGTGTCGTGCATTCTTTATAAAATCTTTGGGATTTTTACATGGTACTGTGATGATACAGTGGATTACATTCATATTTAAACTAATCTATGAACTCACCAACTTTATGTTGACCTTTTTAAGCATGTTTTCTCAGGTAAATTATATGCTCGGATTTCTTGAAGTGCACTGGAGTCTATACATTCAAGCTTTTCATTGTGATGCAATTATGGGACAAATGTATATTAAATTCAGATTTTTGGAGTAAATCAACAATGTTATTTTTCAAACGACACTTAGAGGTCGTTCTCTTGTATCTAGCGCTGTGTATTATGAAGTAGCACCCCATGTGGTATTCCGCTGCATTGTCGTATTTTTGGGGGTGTTACAGATTGGTATCAGAGCACTGGTCTATGAGAAACTAGGTTGACATGTTTTACCCTTAGACTATAGTCGTTTTCACAACATTGCATCTAACCAAACAAACATTTTCAAAAGTGCATACACGCTACTTGCTTATGTGCTTACGTTACGTGCTGCATTAAGTGCTTACGTGGCATACATATATATAATATATATATATGCTTGCATTCCTTTCGCGTATATCGTACGTTTATTTATATAAGAGTTATTATATAAATATCAGAATATTTTTAAGACATTGTGAGTTATACAATGGTCTCATTTTTTCTTCTTAGACATTGTGAGTTGCACAATGGTTTCATTTCGTCCTCGGGCATTGAAAAGTTAAACAATGGTCTCTAAGAATATTATTTTCTTCATAACTTTATATAATATCGTATTACACGAAGGCCGTTATAATTCTGTCTCCATAGGATTATGTATGAATCTAAATGTTACCAAGTCCTTGTTTAGGCCTTGGGCTTGTAATAAAAGATTTATATGATAATTGCTTGCTGATGGTTTCGTTGAGGAATTTTACCTGGTTTCAACTAACCTAGAGGGACTAATTAATTTCTTGAACTCTATATTGATCTCGCCTGGCAGTTTTTACTCCCAGCTTCCAAAGACGAGTTTGGAACACTCGTCCCATACTCATTAGAGCACATGCATCGTCATGTCATCCATCACCTTGAAAGTTATGTGGGTACGCGTATTACATCGGGAATTATTAAGTAGGAGGATTTATGATCTGTTTATTTAAAAGGATTGGGACGCCTCTTCATTTAAATAAATAAATTGTAAATCACCGAACCATAAGTTTATCAATTGATTATTTACATAAATTAGGACGCTTCTTTATGCAAATAATGAATTATAAATGAGTGGGCTTAATGGTATCCAATATGACGCGAGTATGAACCCAAATTCGAAAATCGCCAGAATCTGTTGAAAAGGGTCTAGAAACACAATCGTGTTCTACCACTCGACAGAATCTTAAGGCCTCACTTGGAACTACCTTATCTCATTCTTGAGTTATTACTCTTGCCGTTGCCAATCCTCGCAATCACGAACTATTCGTGGAACTAACAGACTTGTTACACACTTGAGCTAATGGAGCTGATTCATCGAACTAACGACTGAGTATCAAAATCCGTCGTCTATCGCATAAGCTTTTCCGCGAGCCCCTCTCATTTATTGAATTTTGTTCTGGGGATATTGTTTTCTCGGAGGGTCCTCACCCTCTGTATCCCATCACTATTTGTTATAGTATCGTTGTTATGATTGCTGTTGTTGGGTCCTGGAGAGGTCCCAGATTGTACAAACTTTATCAACTAGGTGATGAAACCTACCTTGAACAAGATAAGCCTATGTCGATATAGTATTCAGTTGAATTACTCATTGCAGACAAACAGTACACCAATTTAAGTCATGATACAAATTAAGTACTGCCAAGTAAGTTGAGTACTTACATCCATAAGCCACGTTGATGTGAATCATCAAACATTACGGATAGCAGAAACGAGACTCTGCCTTAAGACATTTATAACTTTATATAGATGTAACCATGAGGACTAACTTTCTCCATTGATGTGTTTCACTATTAAAGAGGCTTTCTTCATAAAGCGATTTTATACCAATATGACTTTGAAAGATGTTTTCTTAAGATACGTCTTCTAATTGATTGGATTTCCTTGGTCAACATAGCCGAAAATTTAGGTTATTAAGAGGTGTCGAAAACAACCAGATATGCTGTAATAAAGTTTTTCAGCGTCATGTTCAACGGTTTAGTTAACATCTTAAGTCTTTTCTTAGGACACACTAGCGGATAACACAATTAATCTCGGGACGAGATTTCTTTAAGGGGTAGGTATGTAACATCTGAGAATTTTCGGATTTTAGATAATTATTTTACCCTTTGACTTTTAGGTCTGGCTTGACTTATAAGATTCGATCAAATCTATTATCACGTATTGCACGACTCGGACACTAAGACAATCGATGCGAACGACATTCCTGACAACTTTTCAAGTTTTGCCCGAGGACCTGAAAACGAGCCGAAAAGGGCTACTAAAACAGCACCGCAAAGATTAAAAGTACAATAACAACCGCGGACACACACAAAAACAATTAAAATTTGTTTTTATTTATCGTTATTTATTTAATTATTTTTATTAAATAAAATTAGTCATCTTTTTATTGAAAGCGGATGCGGATAACGCGAATACTGAGTTGAAATCCAATTTTTTTTCGGACAAGGACGAAAAACCGGTTAACAAAATGAATAACAGATATTTATTATATATTATAAAATATTTATAACATTTTAAAGTAAATATCATTTTTTATCAGAAAAAAATGATTCGGATATCTCGGCGCAAGTTTCGCGCGTTGAATCATCCGTTAAGTCGCTCAAATGAGTCCCGAACCGCTTTTATCAAAAAGTATAATAAAAATGTTACGCTTTAACCCCTCAACTATTATAAACTTTCACTTTCTTTTATATATATATAAACTTATAACTTAATTTCATTTCCATCTCTTTTACATTACCCACCACACTAACTTTATAACTCTCTCCCTCTCCCTATTATCGGCCACGACCCTCCTCCATCTCCGGCCACCACCGCCGGAAAAATTTTCCGACGGAGTTTTTCCGATGAGCTCCAAAAACGATCCTCGTTAACCGATCTATCCGACCCGCTAGGTCACTCTCCTTCACGCGCCAAAAACCACCACCACCCTCTCACCGCCACTATCATCATCTCACCGTCACCACCCACCCCACTTGCCACCACGAACACATCATCATACCACCTTCACCCTCCACAAACACTCCACCACCGCGACCACCGCCACCATGTACCGAGAGGGTGCGTTGGGTTTATAATATCCACAACCCACAAAAAGGTGCGGCTGGTTGCTGTAAAACACCACAACAGCCACCTCAAGGGGTGCGTGTGGTTTTATTACAAACTAAAAGGGGTCTCGTGTTGGTTGCGGGTTAACAGACGGGGTTATCGCGTTAGGGTTTTAAAATACCAAAAAAGTGTTGCGTGTGGTTTCGGCTTAGCACCAAGAGGGTGCGGTTGGTTTGTTAAAACACCACACGGGGTGTTTGTTGTGGGTTTGGTTTTCACCGGAAAGGGTACGTTGGAGGTGTCGGGTCAAACCAACACCATAGAGGTGCGTTTCACTAGGGTGCGCGTTTGTTCGGGTTGACTACGGGGCAGAGGGGGTGTGTTTGTTGGTTCGGCTTATTAACAGCCGGGGGGAAAGGGGTGTCGGGTCGGGCTGTGGGACAGCCGGGGTCGGGTTGGGTTTAGCAGCTAGGGGTGTTTGTTTGGTTCGTGGGGTTTATTGACACACGAAATGGGTGTTTGTTTTGGGTCAGCTTAGGGTGTTCGTTTGGGGGTGGCAGCCACCACCATGGGATGCGGTGGGTGGCAGCCACCACCATAAAGGGGTGATTGTTGACTGGGTTTTCACGAAAAAGGGGGGGTGCGTATGGTTTATAGCTAAAGGGGGTGTTTGGTTGCGCGGTTGGCAGCCCAAGGGGCGTGTTTGTTTCGACGGTTAACAGCCCACGAGGGGGCGTTTGGTTGGGGGCAACCACCATTAGGGTGTGTTTGGTTTGGCAGTTGTGCCAAACGGGGGTGTTTGGTTTGGCAGTTGTGCCAAACGGGGGTGTTTGGTTTGGCAGTTTTGCCAAACGGGTTACCAAACGGGGTGTTTGGTTTGGCAGAATAACACAAGGGGTGCGTTTGGTTCTAAGTTAAACCAAAAATAAAAAATCCGTTAGGGTGCGTTTGGTTAGCGGCAATCAACAAGGGTTTGTTTGGTTTATATATCATAACGACAAATAAAAATAACTTAAGTTTTAATAAATATTAAAACTGGATAAATATTATTTGGTGGGTTTTAATCGGTTAAATAAATATAATACTTATTGATTGGTTTAATATAAATATAATGATATACGAAAGGTTTTTATAAATATTAAAACCGGACAAATATTTATTGGTGGTTATAATCGGTTAAATAAATATAATATTTATTAATTGATTTAAATTAGATATAACGATATATATATATATATATATATATATATATATATATATATATATATATATATATATATATATATACTAAAAGTTTATATTATGTTATAAACCGATAAAAAGGGCCTAAAGTTATATTTTAAAAGATATTAAAATATAACTATACAATAACCTGACAACGGACGAAAACTATATTTTTACATTAAGACGACTGTTTTAGATACGACTTGTCAAAGAAACGAAACATAATTTATAAAATATTAATTTATATTTTATAATGGTTATGAACGGTTACAAACATCGGTTGTTTAATTTATAACATTAAGACATTTGTCTGCTTTTATTCAAAGTCTGTTACTAATTGAATTGCTGTCGAAATAATTGGGTTTAATTAGTTATTCACACATTTTATATAATACTTGCAAATTATTATATACTTTTCATAAATCTTCGGGTTGATCGTTTTTATGATATAATTCACAGTAAGAATTATATAAGGGTTATTTTTCATATGTAATATATAAAGTATATATATTACACACTTTGGGAATATTCTAAATTTATTTATTTAACCAACCACCAAACCATTTCAAAGATTAAATCTAAATCTTTTATCAACGTGTCGCGTTGACATAACAATTCACCGGGAAACCCAAACACATTATCCTAGGCTAGTGGGACTTAGCCGTTAAGTTAAGCTGCATCTTCAAAAAACACATATAAATCTGCTCATGGAATACAAATTTTCAAAGAAATTAAAAGAATATGAACAGATTTTTGATGACTTTGGATGCGGAGTCTGAATTGATGGTGTACTTGATAACAAGAACCTGACCATGAGAGTAAGAAAAAATCTTTTAATAAAAAAGTCTGCTTAATTGCTAAGTTTAGAAAAAGATATCTGCTCTATTGTGCTTACTCCCGATAATGTTGTTCCCCCAAGTTCGAATTGCCTTTGCGAAGATCTTAGATTGCATGCGTAAAGGGAAACACTCTACAGATCTTGAACTTGAAGCTGAAGTTTTTAAAAAACAACAAAAGATGGTCAATTGATCGAGAACGTAACTCTCATTTATCAAAGACCCAAATTGAATTTACAACTACAACTTAAATTTCAAAACTATAAACAGTGCATAGACACTTCTAGTGCATCAAATGCTATTTTTGAAATAAAATAAGTTAAAGAGAAAATCAGCTTCAAAGGAAAAAACAACCACTATCATGGGTCAGTGAATTAAGATGCTCAGATCAACAACATGAAGGTGTCGAATGTAGGTTCCACTGAAGTAGTTGTGACCAACAGGCCATAGACACTGATAGAATTCAGTTAGAAAGATACGATTAACCTTCCTTAGGATTCAGCTACGAATGGCCTTAAGTTAGGAAAAACGTGAGTCTCAAAGGAAAGTATGGAATGAACTGTCCACAGGCGAATACTCACTCACGCATTGGCATACACCTATAAGCTTCGTTCCTTAACTACTGCGGGAAATAACCAGCTAAAAGCCCAAGTGACTGGTAAAACATTGGTAAAACTAAGTATGAACCTTCAACTTCTGAGACACCAAAATTGCTTGCTCTGGAATTACAACTTATAGGTGTTCTAAAGTATATACCACACCTAAACGTGCTGAACTATGGACAACACAACACCCGTTACCTATAGAAGGAAGCAAGTAACTTATTTGAACCTCCCCAGACCATCACCCAAACCAACCTCAAAAACCAAGTTGTGCATCCCTTAATAACAAACTAAACGTGTTGTGTGCCTATGTCTACAGAGTAAAACCCACTTCTATAGCTAGCAAAACTGTGCCTAAGAGAGCCCCTCGGAATCAAGTTCTTGCCGGCTAAGAGTGCGAAATGCGAGGAGAGTAAAGCACACCAAGAGCCTTAAAATAAAAGAACATGTGATCAAATCTTTGCTTGTTAAACAATTCTGTATCTGTTTCAAATTTGAACATATGTTTGTAGAAGCATGTAACAAATCTATGGTATTTTGCTAATTCCTAATGAATGTTATTGGTTATAGTGTGATTGATACAGATTAATGTTTAAACCCCACCAGACAAAGCGTCTTAATCGCCAACCCAAGAAAGAAAGGAAACCCATTAAACAATGTTGGGACGCCCATTAAGAGATCCCTTGAAACCAATTAAGCAAACCTGTTGCCTAATAGCAAGCCTCAGTGGAAGCCCACTGAGAAGGTATTTCTCATTATTTGAGAGTATCCTTTAACTAGGATCCTGGAACCAACTGATATGCCAATATAAACAACCCCCCGAGTGCTAGTTTCTAGCCCCCAATAACTAGGTCTCTTCCTCTAGGTTTACTGACCATAAACTTAGTGATCGACAGCAGGTTCCAAAGGATCACTGTATTTTTGATTGCAAAACTAACCGGAAACCCTTCATGGCATCCCTAAAATCACCGAAAAATGTTTGTGTATTGCAGGCGAGTTCAAATTGTTCTATGGTATCTGGATTCAGGATGCTCAAGACATATGACCGGTGATCGTGCGCGGCTTATAAACTTTGTGGAAAAGTTTATTGGTACTGTGAGATTTGGCAACGATGAATATGCAGCAATCGTTGGCTATGATGATTATAAACTGGGTGACACTATCATCTCTCGAGTCTATTATGTTGAAGGACTCAAGCATAACCAATTTTCTCTGAGGACAGTTTGTGATGGAGGTTTAGAAGTTTTGCATTCCGACAGCACTCCTGTTACATTCGCAACTCCAGTATGGTGGATCTCCCTCAGAGGTTTTCCGGACTACCAACCTATACTCCAACTCAACTGAATGATATGATGTCCAGCTTTCACCAGTTTGCTTGCTTATCAAAAGCCATCTTCAACAAGTCATGGTTATAGTGCATCGTCATTTGAATCATCTTATATCGGGACCTTGAACGAATTGGCCGAAATAAAACTAGGTCATAGGTTTAACCCATGCTGAAATATGACAAAGACCATTTTGTGTCCCATCTTTTCAGCTAGGTAAAAGCAAGAAAGCACACCATCCACTAAAGGCGGAAAACACCAATAACTGAATTTCTCCAAACACTACAATATGTACCTCTGCGGACCAATGAGAAGGGGAAAGTATCAACGGAAAGAAATTATGTTTGGTGATAGTGGATGATATACAATACCACCATAATTTGGGGATGGATGGGTAAGATTTCTTCGATCTAAGGATGAAACTCCTCATGCGATTGAGAAGTTTATTGTGAAGACTCAACGAGCCCTTAACGCAACTGTTCGCTTCGTCAGAACAGACAATGGAACGGAGTTTGTAAATAAAACACTCGACGGATGGTTTGAGAGTGTTGGTATTTCTTATGAAACGAGCGTACCCCGTTCTCCACAACAGAACGGCGTTGTCGAAAGACGGAACCGAACTCTTATAGAAGCTGCTCGTACTATGCTCATCTATGCGAAAGCTCTACTGTTAGTATGGGCTGAAGCTGTAGCCACTGCGTGTTATACTCTTAATCGATCTCTTGTACACACGCTTCATGGAAAGACCTATTATGAACTGCTAAAGGGAAAGAAACCTAATCTACAATACTTCCGAGTATTTGGTTCTTTGTGCTATCCGACCAATGACTACGATGACGTTGGCAAACTCAAGGCGAAGGCGGATATAGGTATTTTTGTTGGCTATGCTCCCACCAAGAAGGCGTATCGAATCTACAACAAAAGAACACGCAAGATTCAGGAAACCATTCATGTTACCTTCGATGAACTTACCGAAGGATTGACGTCTGTTCAAACCAGTTCAGGCCTCGCACCTCAACAAATGACTTCTGTGCCAAACAGTACAGAACTCGAACTTACTGCTTTACAGTCAGGACGCAGCCGTTCTGCACTAGTAAAAGACCCAGAACCACCTAGTGTCCCTCCTACAAAGAAACAGGTAGACGATTTGTTTCAATGGTTTGATGATGATGAGGTTGTTCCGATACCTCCGGTTGTTCCGATAACTCCGGTTAATGTTCCTGCTGCCCCGGCACCCGAGAATGCCAATGGTTCACCTTCCACAACAGTTATCTCAGAAGGCGCTCCTGCAGTTACTGAAAGCCTCTTACCTCATCAAATACCTCTACCAGACACTAGTGATTCTGATGTTGAAACACTGTTCGATCATGTTGACAGTAATGTGTTTGACACCTATAATGCTCCTGAAACCGATTCAGAAGCATCTTCTTCCAACTCTGTCAATATCGATGTTACTCCCAACAACCAATTACCTCAACGTGCAAAAGTGGACACAAGCACATCCACTTGAAAACATTTATTGGGGATAAGACTCGACCTGTCTCTACATGGACAGCTATAGAAACGACGCGATGTGGTGTTTCTTCAATGAATTTTGACTCATGTTGAACCAAAGACTTTCAAGCCAAGCCTTATTGTGAGCATCGTGCTGGATTGAGGCTATGCAGGAAGAAATTTCTTGATGTTTAAAGACTAGATGTATGGATTCTTGTTACCTGTCTGGATAATATTCTTATCATCCGCTCTAATGGATTTTAAAATTAAGTTGGATGAATATGGAGATCGTCTTGAAGAACAAGACTATGGTTAGTGGCGATATGGTTATGTCAGGAAGCTGGTATTGATTTTGAAGAATCATTTGCTCCAGTTGCTAGATTAGAAGCGATCAGACTCTTCATTGCTCACGCAGCGAGTATGAACATGGTCATCTTCCAGATGGACGTGAAAACCGCCTTCCTCAACGGCGAACTGAATGAAGTTTGTCTATGTGAGTCAACAGAAGGATTTGTAAGTTCAGAGCATCCTTCGCATGTGTAACGACTCAAGTTAAAGCTCTCTATGGGCTTAACCAAGCTCTTACGTGCGTGGTATGACAAGCTATAACGTTCTAATCAAGTCAGGATTTACAAAAGGGCGTGGTCGATCCAACTCTGTTCACCAGGAAATCAGGCAAACATCTTCTACTGGTACAAATATATGTAGATGATATTATCTTTGCCTCTACAATCCAAAGCATGCAAATTATTTGCATTTGAGATGAACTCAACTTTAAGATTGTCGATGAGACAAATGTCTTTCTTTTAATAGGATTACAAGTTTCTCAAAATCCAGAGGATTTTATCAACAATCCAAAATATGCTCAGGAAATCTTGAAAAGTTTGATTTTGGTACTATGCACACCATTGTACTCCAATGGCGGTGGTCCCAACCTTGATGATGATAAGGGAGGAAAGTAATTGGATCCTACAGGGATTTCGTTGGGTATGGTTGGGCTCCCTTAATGTTTTTGTGCAATCTAGACCTGACATAGTATTTGCTCGGTTTGTATGTGTGCACGATACCAGGCTTAGTACTGATTGCACATTAATGCTTAAGCGGGATCTTTCGACACTAACGGAACATTAACATGGGTCTGTGGTATCGAAGGATTGGCTTAGAATTATAGCTTTTGCAGATGTTTGACTATGCTAGGTGTCATGACACACGGAGAAGTACTTCTGGTTCAGCTCAATTTCTTGGACATCGGCTTGTTAGCTGGTCATCCAAAAAGCAGAAAAGTACTGCCATCTCCACTACGGAAGCTGAATACATCGCCCTATCAGGATGCTGTGCTCAAATCCTCTGGATGCGATCTCAACTCCAAGACTATGGATTTGCGTTCAACAAAATTCCGATGTATTGTGACAATCAAAGTGCTATTGCTCTATGCTGTAATAGTGTTCAACACTCGCGCTCCAAGCCATGCAATCGTCACCACTTCATCAAAGAGCAGGTTGAAAGGAAAGTTGTTGAGTTATATTTCGTGGAGACAAAATACCAACTGGCTGACATTTTTACGAAGGCATTACCGAGAGAGCGCTTCGCCACACTACTCCCACTGCTTGGAGTTAAACAAATGTCACCAGTCATCTGAAGGAACTACTGGATGGTGTCTGTTCTTTCGAGTAACCAAGTGTTTCACAATTGTATCCTGTATATTGTAAAAAAAAAAAAAATAATAATAATAATAATTTAGTCTAGATGGCTTGCAGTTACTTCAGACTGTAACCCGGTCTTATCCCAGAGATTTAGTGTACGTTTCAGTGCATTATTTCTTTACAGACAAGAAAGTGTCTAGCCTCCGAACCATTTTTTGTCTATTAAACAAACTTGTTGTATCAAACTGTTAGGGTTACCATCATACATTGCACGGGTCATTGTTTGAGGGAGAGAATCAGTTTTACTAAAGTTTTGAGGTCCAAATGGACGTCTGTGTGCTGTTCTATTGCTGAAGATTGACACGACAAACGCTTACAAGTTCAAGACAGATTGCAGTATCATTCCTGTCTGGGTATTCTAAAGGTCTTGTTTCAATTGCTCACTTGATATTTGTGCTATTTCACCTCACCTCATACTTTGAGGGGGAGATTGATACATTTTAAGTCCATTCTAGATCAAAACCATTCACAAGTTTCATACTTTTGATCGGGGGAGAAAATGTGACTTAAACATGTAAAACGGATAAACTATTGATGCGAATTGATTCTAAAATGCTAAGTCCTATCCTAGCATGTGCTAAACATCTTTCGATTATCGACGCACATGTGTAGGGGGAGCATAAGTGTTAATATGATCAAAAATGTCAAGGTACCAAAAGTTTGTGTTATACACACGTATCTTGATAAATGACAAAGAATCTTTTGTTTTATGTTCGTGAAAGTGATCTTATGGAATGCTGAGGAAAGAGTTGTTGTACCACCAGGATTATTCGTTAATGAATGCTCCTGGCGGTCTTCGGACTGCGCCCACTTAGTTGAATGTGGATTTCCATAAAGTACTTGTACAAGTTTGGATTTCCCAAGGCACTTCATATCTTTCGGGATATATTTCAAAACATCATCAGAAGCATTCTGATTTAAACTTTTGTTTGTGCCCCAAACAAATTTTATAAGCACATCGAATGTTTTTCAAATCATTTTTGCCACAGGCCTTCTACGGTACTTAATTGTATTAAGAAGTAAACGCTTGAAAAAAGGAATTGTACGGTATTGTCAGCTGTTTGTAACTCGTACTGGCTCACTCTTTACCATTCTATTTGTAGAATACTTATTGTGTTGTTAGTCTTGGACATACAGGTCTAGAAACGGCAGAACATTAGGGAATCTGATCTTCAGGTATTAGAGGAACTAGCTTGTTCACGTGCCGGAAAACCTGTCAGAAGGTTCTTTTAATGATCTATCTGTACAGGTGATGAAGTATTCATCTACTGTTATCAATTGATCCTCAGGGAATCAGAGGTTAATGTAACGACCAGATTGAGTATCGTCGATACTCGGTCCTTTCAAAATATAAACCTTTGTGTGTTACAAAATTGTTTTTCTAAACACATTAAGTGGTTTTTACATAACAAAATGTTTTGTTGGTGACTAAATTGTTCTATCATAGCGAATGAGAATCAAAGTATCGATGGCACGAATGTCATATCCTTACTTCACTTTTCTGAAGAAATCAAGAAAGCTTACAATCAAAGCTCCGCACTCAAATCTTGAAAATCAATGTCTTCTTCATATTGCTAACGTTATGGAGATTAGAGAATGATTACATCATCAAAGCTTTCAGATTCCAACAGATATGAGGCTTGTGAGACTAAATGATCAGCGTATGGCAAGTCAAAGTGAAAGAAGATCCAAAGTAATCAAAGAAGTAAAGCTTAAACGAGTCAAAGATCAAGATCAAGTATATCACATTCAAGTCTGAAGATCATGATCATGGTGTTAAAGATTGAATTACCAATGCCACAACAAGTGAGTACCCCATCAACGACGAGCTAAAGGGACAAGCAGAGTGGAGCTTCAAAACAACTTCATGACTATCTAGGGGAGGATTGTTAGTATCACATAAATGGACCGAAACAAAGAAGTTTCGGTCACTCGAGATACAAGGACAAAAGTCTAGTTGTTAGTTGGTTATTATTAATTAATGTTTATCAATGTAATTGGGCTAACAAAGTAAAAGCCTGAAAAAAAAAAAAAGCCCATCAAAGCCTTGAATAGGGATAACCTTGTTAGTATAAATACACCTCGTTTAGTCCAAAACTAGGTTCCTTAGAAATTTTTAGGGACATTTTTTGAGACACTTTGAGCAATCCATAATATTTGTTTTTTTTAGGTTTGTATAGCAACTCTTAATTTCTTTCATTCATCAATAAAGTTCTTAACTTTATGGCATCTTGATTCTAATTTATTGTAAGGATTCGTGATGATTTGATCAGGAGCCAACACTTTGCTCATGGTCATAAAGTAGGAACATGCCTCCGAGAATAAAATTCCGTTATGAGGTCAAGTTTTCTTTGAAATATTGCCCTTTAAGATGATGATCGAGTTGCTATCTGATCTTATAGCGAGCCATTTGGCATGTTTGAAAACTATTGACTTCTGCTGAATTCATTTACAGTCTCATATCATTATTGAATGACATTTCTAAGACCGTAAATGTTATCGATTTTCAAAAGACATGTCATTATTACCTCTTTTTATGTTTTTCTCATTTTTTTAATTTTTTCTTTGGTTCTATGAATATTATATTTTTGTATTTTGTTTTTATAGAAATTTTCAGAAAAATGAAAAATCTTTTTGGTTTTTATGGTTTTTAATATATATACATATGGTACCAGATATTTGAATAGGTACCACCACTATTCATCAACTTCATCTGCCAATTGTTTGAGAGTCTCTGGCGTAAAACTCCATATTCCTAGCTTGTTGATAAGAAATTCAATTCTTTCTCTTGCAAGGGATTTTGTGAATATGTTCGCCAGTTGATACTCCGTATTGACAAAGTAAAGTTCAATCACCCCATTCTCAACATGCTCCTTGATAAAGTGAAATATGATGTCTATATGCTTCGACCTGGAATGTTAAACATTGTTGCAGCTTAAGGCAATAGCGCTTTTGTTATCACAGTACATTGGAATTTTATTGAATCCAAGGCCATAGTCGGTAAGCTGTGATCTCATTCAAAGAATTTGAGCACAACATCCCGACATAGCAATATATTCAACTTTCGTACTGGATATCGCAGCGCTTTTCTGCCTTTTTGATGACCAGCTAACGAGTCTATCTCCCAGAAACTGCATACTACCAGATGTGCTACGGCGTGTATCTTGACAACCAGCATGATCCGCATCTGCAAATGATGTTAATGCAATTGAAGAATCCTTCGGATACCATAGTCCCCGATTGACGGTTCCTCTTAGATACCGAAAGATCCTTTTGACCGCATGTAAGTGCTTTTCAGTAGGGTGAGCCTGATACCGGGCACACATACATATAGCAAATTGTAGGTCAAGTCTATTAGCTATGAGATAACGGAGGGTGCCAATCAT
>BQNB010009322.1:12453-31755 GCA_026074375.1 Tanacetum coccineum | reverse complement strand
CAAGCTTTCAAGATGATGCAAAGTATGAGCATGTTGGTCAAGACACAAGATCGCAAGGCGGCAAAGACGATCAAGACAAACAAGGATAAAGATTTAAAGATCTTAGACGTAAAGACAAAGTCAAAAGACAATGATAAAGGCTCAAGATCAAAGATCACAAAGCATGAAGGAACAAGCCTACAACATAATAAAGACCAAGACAAAGACAAGAGCTTAACGACAAAAGTAATCTCATTGATCTCATGAAGGAGTGTCACAATGAACTCACTTCGGGGGAGATTGTTAGCCTCAAATATTGAGTCGAACATGAAGTTCGTTCATTTGGAATATTAGGTCTCGGTCATTTATTAAATAGGCTAGAACGGGAATTGGGCTCGTTAAATTAATCTAATATTGTATGTGTTAAGGACTAAAGTCCAAAGTAATCCCGATCCCAACCCATGATCAAACACCACATGGCCCAAAGAAAGCCTCATAGGCCGGCCCATGTAGGAAGTATAAATACCCCTCTCCAAGTGTGGAGAGGGTGTTGGTTCTCATTTGTTTCACACATATTTGTTTAGAATTAACTATCTCATTTTCCTTTTTTATTTCTCTCTCTAACTTCTCTCTAAAATTCTTATCATTTTCTTCTTATCTATTTTTCTAAAATCCTTTCTATTTTTCTTGTATCAAGTATGAAGTGAAGGTGATTTTGGGTTCCGACAGTTATCGACTTATTAAAACTGAAAATGAGATGTATGCATTTTTTAGGCCAACTTTGATTTAATCCATATTGTAGTGGCTGTCTACTTGTGCGCAAATCGTTCTTCCACAATGATGTGTGAGACTCTGGTGCCTCTTTTTCTTTCTCTTTTCTTTCTTACTTTTTTATTTATACTTTTATTTCCTTTTTTAATTATTTTCTATCCTTTCTTCTTCTTTTTTTTTCCTTTCATCTACACATAGCATGTTGTTAGACGGGATATGGAGTTCTTGGTTGTTGCGGATTTCATTCAAGTTTTTGTACCTCTCAAGGTGGACTCTCTTAAATATCGGTAAAATCTCTTGACATTCAATTAGATCTTCTATTGGAATTTATGTTATAGTTAAATTATTGATTATTTTCTGTCATTACCAGATGTATCCACCACTATGATCATCCAGCCTCAACTTGCTATATATTTTCTAAGCAACAACCAAAATGTGAAAGATCCTTACAGAATTGACTGGGCAAAGGAATATGTAGTTGCCTCGATCTCAACTACTGTGGTAGTTGGTTTTAGTGTCACATTTACTCTTATAGAAATGGGTTGATATGGACAAGAAAAGATGTCAACGTCCGATTCTTCTTTTGCTATCTCTATGGATGATGAGGAGGTATAATCGTGTTCATTAGTTTCATAATTTTTTACATATGCATGATAGCATAATGTTATAATGTTTTAGATGTATACTTATAAGTTATGCCAGTAGCTATTATGATCATATGTCATTACTTGGCACTTCACTAATGTTTCATGGCTGATTGTTTAGCTCATGTGTCTTCACCAGGTTAAAAAGTCATAATAACATCGAGTTGCATCAGGTAAATAGTACACATACTATCTGCGACTGACTTTCATTGTCTTTGTGCTTAAGATAGGTTGCAGCCCCCTGATGATGCATCCGAAACAACTCAGCAGAATGATATCTGGCGGCTTTTTACAAAAGGTCAGTGGAGTGAGTCATTAAACGGGCATTCATACCTAATCTCTAATTTACCTTTAATGGTTATTATATGGTCTTTTTTACACCATTTGTACACATACTTGCATAATATTAACTATTCATATGTGTTTATTACTTTCACCAGATATTATGTACTTAAAAAGACAATGTGTCCATGCTTTAGAAGAGCTGGATGAAATGAAAAAGAAACAACAACCCTTTGCTTGAAAAGATACAACAGCTAGAGGATCAAACAACTGCTTCCAGTGAACAAGGTAAATAAAACCGTGAAACATTTTTTGGCTCTAAAGTTTTTTGTTATAGGCAATATACTAATCATTATATTCGTTTGTTTCGGTAGTTATGTTTTGGATGTGTATGTTAAGTTCATATTAATTATGGAGTATCGGTTAGAGAACATTAGTTATCTTCTTGAAGTTAAATGTTGTCTCGGAGGCTAACTCCTTTTATAATTTTTACCAGATCCATTCTTAATTAGTTCCGAGCTGCTTCTTAGGATAAACTCGATGGTTCTGACTTGGGATTTTTAACATTAAGGAGGCGTCTGGTTATAGAAGTTTAGTGACTGATACAAAACTTAGTGTAGCTGATTATTTCTCTGCTATGATGTCAAAAAGTGACGTTGAAGTTTTGACAGAACTCCACTTCTCAAACAAAAGAATAATGTAAGTTTCAAAGATCAAAAACCTATTCTATACATTGTTTTGTAGTAATCACATGTCACTGTTATTTGTAAAAGTGATTTAAATGGCACAAAATGATGAAGATAATAGATAACTCAAAGCAAATTAATGTTTCAGAAATTGTTTTTACACGAAAGGTTTCCACATAATCAACATATGTACAGAAATGGAACCAGTTTCTTAAGTTGGATCTTTGGCATCGTATGTGAGTTCCTTATCTCATGTGCCGCAGATACAAGGAAATTTAGTAGAAGTGATATTAACAAAGTAACTATTCAAGTTTTTTTTGTTTATCGTATCCCCAATTTTAAGTGAATATTATCCCCAATTTAAGTTAATATTATCCCAATTTCATATATATGACATTTAAATGAAATGAATAACATTTTAGACTCTTTTATATTTTCTACATCTCGAGTATATCATGAACTCTGTTTAAATTGCTTTAACTTTATGAAATCATTATGGTGAAGAGATTGACTCATTGAATACCAACGAGCTAGAATCTCTTATAGTATTTTGGGTTTGTGGAAAAATGGTTATAAGATGATGCTTGGGATTTTCTCTTAAAGATGGTTGTCGACTTATGAATTGTGATGCAAGGAATATGTAGGTTTCACTATAAAGTTTGAAGATGAGTATCATTGTCATTATCATTCATATTATACCAATCCTTCTCATCATCATTCATATTATACCATGGGTCACCTTCAATGTTGTTTTTTGATTTTCAAATTCTTATCTTCATCAATGATAGTATATTTGTGTTGCTTGTGTAGTAAGAGGTATTGATCTTTATTGGTACGTTTAAAAATAGTAGGTCGCAATATTATTCTGTATAAGATATTATTAGATGAATATGAAAAGTTAAAAAGTAGGAAAAAAATAAAAAACAATCATCACAAGTCAACCCGCCCATCGAGCGGGTTTTACGACTAGTATATATATATATATATAATACCCTCATAAATTGAGGAGGGGCATTAAAATGTTCCTAATAAGGCTTGTTAATAATCAGAATATTTCTCTCCCCAACCAGTTTTCAAACATATATGAATCAATTAATATCCAAAATATCAAGAGATTTGACATTTTTGATAAGGGGATAAAATGTGATTAAAATATATGACTAAAGATGTGATCTTAAGGACTGAAGTGTGAGCTTCACCCTTCATGTGCTAAACATTTTCGAATATCAATGCACGTGTTGAGGGGGAGCATTTCTAAAAAGTAAAAATAAGCAAGGTACAAATGTTTTTGACTTATTTCACAAGTACCTTGATTGAGTTTTTCAAATAGTTTTAAGGCTGAGAACAATACCAAAAGACCGACCATGTTTGTAATTAATTGGAGTTATAAGGTGGTTAAGATTAGGTATTCGTTCCCATGATCCAGCCAGAACCAGAGGGATCTATCTAGGGACATTCCATTAGATAGGATATAAGTCCTTAGGTATGATACAAAAGGAGTAAAAGTGAGAAAGGGAAAAATGTAGACTAAGACAGAGCTGACACTGGAACAAACCAAAAAGTGTTCTAGTGATGAATTATATGTAAGCATTAAGGGTTAAAAGATTAAAAAGAAATGTAAAGATAAATGATGAAAAGAAAGAAGCCCTCCTTACACTTAGGCAGAAACCGAGTCAATACATATGCTATCAGAAACACTAAGTTGTTGTATGGTATTGAAGATAGTCATCATGGACCCAGTGATGCAATGCACAACCCTCCCTAGCCACTCAAGGTCTCTCAAAAGACTCTTGTTTCATTTCTCACGGAGATAAACACATTTCAATTGACTTTCTCACTCCCGTGTTAGTCAGATATTGAAAATGTGCAGTTCTGCTCAGCCTTCGGATTAACTAAAAACCAAAGTACACTATCGAGTCTAGAGCCATAAAATAGATCATCCATAAATCTCATTAGGACACTGATCAAATATACTTGTTGAATCACACACTATGAAAACAAGAAAACATATTAAGAGTCCTACGCATTATCCTTGTGATATTGCCAGAACATTTAAGTGATACTTAAAAGTATTCACAGTGACGATGGAAATCCTTCCAGAGCCAACATCAAACAAGCTCTGTGGTAGGTGACTTGTGAGATCCTACACGGATCAAACTTATGCATTGGATATCGATTCAATCCAGCTTATGAATTGACGAATGAATTTTGAAAAGATAAAATTATTGGTGTGTTATAAAACCGTTTGCATCTTAACACATCAACTGATTTTCCTAAATCAATTTTCAATCTTATGTCCATGAGAAGCCTCACAAGGGTATCTGGACATAGGAAAGCTGAACACGAATTGACGACTCAATCGGGAAGCTAGTAACTTACTGATTCACTCTTACCGTGTTGTCTGCTTTGAGCCATTTCGGTTTGAGAACAAGCTAAGTACGATGAATCTGATACTCACATATTAGAGAATTCAATACTACAAGCTTGAAATCCTGTCAAGGAGATTCATCTTTAAAGATAAATCTACCTGATCACAGGTCGGTACTCACAACACCGAAGGTTGATCTAACCAAACACGATCGAATGACAAAGCCATATTCGTCTACAAGCTTTATTGCTAACTGTTTATTTGCAGATCAATACTATGGTGGTGAAGCATCAGTCCCGATGAGTTGAAGTCAATGCCACATGCTCATACCCGACCGACATATGTAAAGACATCATGAAAGCTTAAGTACATGATTTAACGGACTTCCGGTACTCTGATACCGCACGTCTTCTTTGAAATGATGAAATATTAAAGTTAAAGAATTTAAAGAGACAAATAAACGTATGAGCATGTCGGTCCAAAAGTCACAAACTCACAAGAATGCAAAGATTACATGATGGCGAAAAGAGATTATGCTTGGTTGATGATCTCAAGAAGCTCAAGATCACATACAAGTCGAGTTAACGAAACAAGCTAAAGCCTAAAAGTCTAAAGATCACTACTTTATATTCACAAGATAAAGATCAAAGAAATCAAGACTATGAGCAAAGACTGAAGACATTCATATAAGGCTAAGCTTAAGTTTTTTTAAATTGGAGTGATATCCCTTGGGGGAGATTGTTAGGAATACGAAAAAGTCTTGGTCACTTCCAATATATCGATAAGTAGCTCGTAGTATAATATTTGGAAACTAACTAAGCTAACCGGGTCAACATAAGAATATCCCTTATGTTGACCGGCCAATGTAAGGGTATAAATACCCTCTCCATGCCTTGGAGAGGGTGGTTGGTTCGTTCTCAAGATACATATTTCTTTCTCTCACTAAGTGCTCTAACCCACTCTTTCTCTCTCTAGAACTTCCTTCTCATTTAGTCATCCGTGATTGTATGTTTGATATCCTACATTCTTTGACAGAGCAACATTCTTAACATTCGTATTACAATCTAAAATATGATTGTTCTTATTAGAACTAGACTTAAACTTCCTATGGTGTGCTTCTACATTATTCTTCATGCTTCTACTTGATGGTTGCGGGATCCTATCATTCTTTGTATTGCTCTTAGGCTTTGATCAACATTAGTAGAGATTACTCTTCTTGTAGAAGGCAACATAGTGTTGTCAGTCTTACGAGTGTTTTGCTTTACTGCATGCTTTTGTGTGATTGTCTTAATTGTTTGTTTCATTTTAGATGCATCTACGTAAGGCTTATTGTTCTTTCTATGGCTTGTAGCGGGAGCCCACTTTTCATTCCCGCTTTGAGTGAAAAGGCATGAGGTACTAACATACACTAACAGTTCTTGAATTCGCTCAGCAAACCTTTGGAGGGCGATGACCGAAATGTTCATCTAAGGTTTTGAAATTTTTACTATAGCTTCTTTTTTTTCTAATAATTCTTGTAGTGTTGCTACGTGCTCCTTAGTGACTTTTAGATAATCGCGATGCACAACCCTATTGTTCTTAAAGTACGCATTGATCGGTTCAGACTCAATCTTAAGCAAACCTAAGGCAAGAACTTTTGTGCATTTTTCAATTATCTTCTGGGTATTCAAGTGTGAAGTGACTGATTTTGATAAATCAATTTTCTTAACAACTTTAGGAATAACCTTTGATTTAGGAAGCGAAGTTACTAAATAAAGTTTAGTTCTTAAAGTTGAAGGTTTAGAAAGTTAGTGTTCACACTTGTACCATCATGATTCATTTGAGATTCAGAAAACTTTCCTTTTAACTATGCTCTTAACTTGTTACTTTTAGAAATCTACTCATTAAGCTTTTGTTGCAAAGAGTCAATTTGAAGTTTTGTTTCTGCCCGTGTCTGCTTGATCGAATCATAGAACTTTTTATATTCTAACTTAATATGTTCTCTTTCCTTAACAAAGGAAGATACCTGAAAAGCTAGTGACACGTTCTCATCCTTTATTTTTTGAATCCTAGAATCAACATCAGGTAATTCACACTGAGTCTTTTGGCTCTTTTGAGCTAAAAGATGTTTCAACTTATTGATTACATATAACTTGTCTTGCAATTGCACTTTTAGATCATTTATCTCAACAGATTGATTATTGATTGTTTTAACAAAAAACTGTTTATTTTTCATTTCAGGAGCATTAAGAATCATTTGTTCTTTGTGATTTTGAAAAGCAATATCAAGAGTAATGATGTATTCCTTAAGTTTTGCAAACCGTTTTCTTAATTCAAATAATGATTTATTTGATTCTTGAAGATCTAAAAGCACAATGTCGAGAGTTTTACACTTTTTACAATTATCAACTTCATTCAACGAACGCAGGTAAGTGCACATAATATCACTAGCGATATTTTCTTCTAAGAGTCAATCATTTTTATTAAAAGTTGTTTCTTTTCAATTTCAAAATATTTCTTTACTATAGAACATTCCTTGTCTTCCATTTGTTCAAAAATAACTTTCATTTCTTTAACCTCTATAATAAATTCCTTTTTAAACTGTTTGAAAGTTTCTTTTAGGTTTTTAGAAAATAGATCTGCTTTAAAAGCACCTTTTATATCCGATTGCTCCCTACTACCAATCTTATGAGGAGACAACGTAGTTCTTCTCTTGATGCATTCATCGAACTTTGTGAGAAGATCTCGTGCATTGTTTAAGTTCCTGAGAACTTGACTAGTTGATGGGAGTTTTTTAGGAAAAACTTTAGGTTTTGAAACAGTTACAGGAGGACTTGGTATTGAAGACCAAAAAAGTTGTTCTGCAGACAGTTGTGTTTGTGGAACAAAAATCTCATAAAGTTTGTTTAATTTGGAGTAATCAATCGGTTTAGTATTAACAACATTTTGTTTTTCAAGCATTTTCAATCGACTTTCTTCAGCAAGTATCAAAGTTTCCTCAGAATCACACACAGTTACAGGATTATGTTTAGCAATCAACACATTTCCATTATATAATGCAGGTTGTTTCTGTTGAGCTTGAGAAATATACAAAGGATTTTGATAACTAAAAGTTGTCTTATGTGTTCCATCATAAAAATTTTAGGGTTTGGTTAGCATGTGCATAGTTTGAGTAGATTGACCAACTTTAAAAACGATGTTTCCAAGTTCCTTTTTCGCTTTTTTCCAAATCCACAATTTCACTGATGTTCTTTTCATATTTTTCAGACAACTCTTTTTTGAGCGTTTCAAAATTTTTCTTTAGAAAAGCAATGTGATTATTTAAATCTTTCATTTGTGTTTGTTGAGAAAAAACTTGTTTTTCAAATTCAGACACTTGTCTTTTATGTTGAAAAATCAAAGTGTATAATTTACGACTTAGATATGCTTCTTGTTCAGAATGACCATCTTTAAGTGCATATTCTAAAACTCTGACTCTGTCTTTGTATCGTTCAAGCTCGCTGGTTAATGATTCGTTCACACTTTTTGCCTCTTGATTTACCGTGCTACATTTTTCTACTTGAGATTTTATTTGTTCAATTACAGACAACATCATATCATTCTTTTGTATAGGAGGAGGAACATAATTATTAGCACTATCTCTAATAGTAAGCATATAATCAGTGTAAGATATAACATCACTGTTACCCTTAAGCTCATCATATGAGTCATTATTAGATACGATGTTTTCAATATATCCCAACTCTTGTATATTAGAATTAAGCACATCAGAATCATGATAGGTGTTGTAATGAGGTACCTCAGAGAGTGTGTCAGAATCATAACAAAGTGCAACCGTGTCATCATTGAGAGAACCAATAGGAGACAAATTTTCCATGAAGATTGCATTTGCTGTAGCTTCGTCATCACAGTCTGAATCATATGCATCAACGTGGTCTGCCTTGAAATTTGTTGTAGCTTGTAACTGGAGATCCTCACACTCACCAGTTTCTTTCAAACTGTCAGCTAAGAAATCATGTTTCTCTTCAGTCAATACAACTCCTGCTTCTTGTGCTTAAGCAAGTAGCATCTTATCCTTAAACCATTCAGAATCTTTCACCCTTTTCTTTGTAGTACACTGCTTAGCCATATGACCTTCACCATTACAGTTATAACATCTGATTACCCTTGGTTGATTTGCCCCTGTATTTCCAACTGCATTTATAACCCGTGCTCCTGAAGCTTGATTATTTCCAGCATTGCCTGCATAACCTTGAGATTGTCTACCTTGAACATTCTTAACCGTAACTTGGCCGTTTTGAACTGTAGCTTAAGTTCTTGGATTAGACGAAGTTTGAAGTTGGTTATTCGTGGGAGGAAATTTTGAGCGGTACACCGAACTCAAAAAGATCATAGCTTTATTAAGACTGGCTATTGGATCATCTGTTGGAAGAAAGGTTGGTATAGCAAGTTCGGTATCAGGTTGAAATGTTAGTGGTTATTGAACAACTGTAGGTGCATAGCTCTAAAGTGGAGGAGACTAAATAAGTTGTTGGGTTATTAGAGTGTTTGATTGGTAGTGTTGATATGGTTGATAAAATTCAGATGGTTGAGCTTGATACTGTGTTTGATTAATGTTGTATGAAGGAGGTGGGTTGTAGGTATTTGCCAACAAAGCAAGTGGTTCTAGAAATCGTTGTCACATTTCTTGAACTTCTTTAGCATCTCTTTCATTGTGTTTGAGGAAAGCGTACAACTGATCAAAAGTTATAGTGTAGAGATTTCTTGCTTGTTTAGCTGATGTGACAAACCTACTCCACTCGGGTTGAAGATGATTCACAAACTTCATGTTGATTTGCATAGGTGTCATAGGCATAGGAATCATGTTTAAGTCATTGATAAGTTTAGCAAATCTCAGATAGTAAGAATGGATTAAATCTCCAGGCTCAGATGTGAACTTATCAAATTCATCATATAGCATATACTCACTTTCTTGCTTGGTCATCTCTGTGCCTTCCATAAGTTCTTTGACGCAATTCCATATTTCCTTTGCAGTTTGATAGTGGTTGATGAGAGTATAGATGTTAATTGGAAGTCCAAGAAGAAGTATATTGACATCTTTGATGTCACTGTCATAACGTAACTTGTCATCTCCAGCAAGGTCTTCAAGTATTTGAGCACGACGGATGTCGGTCATTCCATCTGTGTCTTTAACAGTAATTTCTGACTTGAATTTTATAAGGATCGTTCTCGATTGAGTCTTTTAACATTTCACCATTCTCTTTGCCTCGGATATATAGAATAATCCGGGTCTTCCAACTATCATACAAGCCTTTTTTGAGCATCGTGGGACGGGTTTCAGAACCTGCAGCAATAACGTTCTCTGCCATAGTAGCCATTGTAAATTTGATCGTGTAGTCTTTGTAAGAATTGATATTTGAAAGGATCGTTTTGACGAGAAGAAGTGATGTTTTTGTGAAAGTTTTGTCAAAAAATTGTATTTTTAACACGAACCAAGTCAAAAGGTTGCAACTTTATCAATTTAGTTTATTAAAAAACCTTAAAGTTTAAACCTTTTTAACTTAAAAACCCTAATTTTAACCTTAAACCACAAATTAATTATCCACTAACTTCCAAAAATCATCTTTTTTATTAATTACCCACTACAAAACCGTAATTTCCACTTTATTAAATTAATAATAAAACCTTTTTTAAAACCCTAAAAGATACAAACCCCTAATTTTAATTAGACTCGTTTCGGGTTCGGAGGTTGTGGAGGTTCGGTTGGAGTGGTGTAGGTGATTCAGGAAGGTTGGTTGGATGGAGGTTCGGTTGTGGGCTTTTGACCGATCCAGGGGTGGATCGGTTAGGAGGTTCTGACCGAACCTGGTGGTTCGGCTGTAGGTGGTTCGGTTGGAGTCTTCTGACCGATCCTCGTGGGTCGGTCACGGGTAATTCCAATTTTGTTTCCGGTGATGTTTCTAGCTTAAAGATTAAATCTTTTTGCGAGAAAACCAAAAAAGTTCGAACCTTTATTCAAAAGTTTGAAACTTTTTCCACGAAAACCACTAAAGACTTCGACTTTAACGTAAATGTTGAGGTAAATTTACGTGGGCTACTTGGGCTTGGTAAAATTACTTCAGCGGTAATGAATATCATGATCAGCTTGGTTCCTTCGAAGCTTAGTCCCTCGTCTCCTAGCTGAAAATAAGAAAGAACACCGTTAGCTCGCCCTAGGGTGTGAATCCGAGACCAACTCCGGTGTGAGAGTAAGTATGGTGGTATGAGATAAATGCGAAGAATATTTAAAGTATGGTCCGGAGTAGGTGTTATGTGTATCGTCCTAGGGTAATGAGCCCTCCCTTTATACTATTTGGGATTCACTACAAGACATAACCGTGGGGTTCTCTCTTGGTATAATTTGTCAGCTATGTGTCATTCCAAGGATAGTGGTCCTTCACAAGGACTGTACCTTTGTCGAATTGTCCTTAGGTACCGTTGCGCTAGGATGGAGCTAATAACTTTGGACCTGACATGTCCTTCGTCACACCAGCTTCTCCGGAATTCTGGTGGTGACTCCGGACCTGACTTGTCCTTCGACAAGTCAGCATCACCGAAGTATTTATTTAGTTTAGCCCGTGTTAGTTTGGCAGAAGCATCTAAGCCAGATTTATCCTTCGGATGGTCCGGGGGAGACTATACCTCATCATGTCCTCCCAGTCTAGTATCTGCCAAGATAGCTTGTCAGTGCTAGACTTAAATGTGCTTTGAGTCTTTAATGTTCTGCTTTTGCGGACGTGGCTTGCTTTTTGTCCATACATTTTCTTTGCAACGTGTTATGTGATAACTTACCAATCGTCGTGTCTTTTCCTTCTTTCCCTATAAATAGCAGCCTCCTTTTTACTTTTTGCTTTACCCTTGCTATAGTAAAAAACACTTTGTTTCTGGAGCTATCATTTTTGTTTTCTGCCGCTGCTTACTTTGCTCTGGATTCTTCCCCTTCCTAGGTACCTTTTTTTCCCTCTTAATTTTTCAATTATGGCTAAAAAAGATATGGATCTATACCATTCTCGACTCAACCAATATGATTTAAACGATCTCATCGTTAAATATAAAATACCCCGTGATCTTCACCCTCGGCTACACTCAGAAAACTTTGTGATGTTCAAGCTTCCGAACGATGCCATTGGTATTTATCATCAGATGTTTGATTTTTATAGTGTTCAAATTCCTTTTTCTTCGGTCCTTCTGACCCTTATCAAACATTACAGGGTTCATTTCTCTCAGTTAGGTCCTCTGGTTGTTAATAAGGTCATTACATTTGAGGTGCTTTGTCGGTCTTTGCAGATAGAGCCGACGGTGACTTTGTTTAGGGTTTTCTAAACTTTGTGTTAACAAGGTGATTGGTTTTCATTTGCCAAGCACCGTGCTCCTTCTCCAGTCTGTATTGATGATAATCGCTCTTGCATAAAGCACTAGAAGAGTGGGTTCTTTTTTATTGATCGACGGGCTATTCCCGATGCTATGGTTTGGAGACATCCGGACGCAGCTATTGACTATCCAAGGCCTGCTGCTGGTTCTTTTAGCATGGCTGATGTGCGTCAGTTGAGCGCATATGTTATAAAGTTGAGGGACATGCCTGAAGGGGTGTTAGTTTTATCTGGGTTGAGTCAAGTTTGGAAGAGTCGTGTCTGTGATCCGGTGCTTCGGGGTGCCGATAGAAATGGTACGGGGGGTGGGTTTAAACTGTTTTATGTTATATCCTTGGTTTTTGCTGCTTGCATTCATTGTTTTTCTTTTTTGCAGTTATGGGCATTCATGATTTTCTCTGCCTTCCTGAGTGGACCGGTGCTGAGATCTAGGAGGAGCCCCATTTTGATGTTAGGTCAACCCTTCAAAGGCTTCCCTTTTACGGAACTCCTCCTGCTGTGGCCGATGCTGTTATTTCGGATTCCACTCTGGAGGATCTTGCCGTTGGTATCCCTAGTTCTAAGATTATTGCTAAGGCTGAAGCTTCTCAGAAGCGAAAGGCCTCTACTTTTGGTTCCACTTCAAGCCATGTTGCCAAGCGTACTAGGTCTTCCCTGGCTCAATCGTCCGGTGGTACTAATCGTCCCAGCTTGTTTGTGGGTGATGATGATGGAAGTGATGATGATGATGATGCTTGTGTTGAGATTCCGTTGGTTACTCCTCTTCGTTTTGCTGCTGTGATCCCTTTTTCAGGGAACCAGGGTGGGAGCTCTGCTACTCTCGCTGCTGAAGGTTCTAACCCCCGAGGTAATTTCTTTTGATTTCTAACTTGTTTTCTTCCTTGTCTTCTTTCTTTGTCTTATTGTACTTTTATTTTGCAGATTCTCGGGGTAAAGGCATTATGGTCGATGATGCTGATGTACCGTCTGTTGGTGCGAGCCGACCGAGACCATCTTCCAGACCTGCTCCTTCTTTTAAGGATGTTTCCGGTGATGCCATTCATACAGACTTCTTCCCTTTTTCTGCCAGTCCTTATTATGCCACTTATCCAGAAGGTGGTGTTGCTGGAAATTGCGAGTTTACTCGCGAGGAGTGGGATGCTTCGTACCGGCCTACTTTCGGGGTTCTGACAAAGGAGGTTTTTAAGGATCTTGCTGTTTGCAAGACTATTGTGGATCATTTTCCCACACCGGGAGAGATGGTCCAGGTTGAGAGTTTGTTTGATGATCAATTGACTGCAAAGATGACTGTGTTACATTGTATGATGATGTGGTACGGTGGTGAGCTTCTTACTCGTTATCGTGGGTTGAATCAGTCTCATCATGAGTATTTGTTCAGAAGACTCCAGGTTGAAGGGTTATGAGGAACGTTTGCTTTTAAAGCCCCTTGACTGGGTTGTGAATATTTAAAGTGTCCTGCCTAGAAGAAGCAGCAGGTTCCGTCTTTAACGACAAACTTTATTCCTCCGATGCTTCCTTCGTAAAGTCCAAGGCAAAGGGAAAGGAGAGGAAGAAAAAAATCAAGTCTCTTACTAAAAGTCTGGATAATTTGCACTCTGAGGTGGCTCGTCTCTCCGCTGCTCTTAATCAAGCTACCGTTCTTGAGGCTGAAAAGGATGAGGAAATCCTTCGGTTGAAGGCTACTCCTCTGGAGTTTTCTTCCTTTTTTCGTGGTCAATTCCAGGGCTTGGTCCAGAAGTTTCTTGCTTCTAATAAGTTTAGCAGAGTTCAAGGTGAACTTCTTTCTTTAGCTGACAGTGATGGGTTTGAGCGTGGGTTGAGTATGCATCGGACTAAGGATGAGTTTGCTGCTGTTTTGAAAAAGATGGCTAATTTCATGCCTGGTGCATAAGATAGGCTTGTTTAAGCGTCCTCCCTTGTTGCTCAAACTGACTATGCCTTTCTCAACAAGATCTTCGAGCATGCTACTGAACCTCTATCAGTTATCCTTCAGCTTAAGCCTGAAAAATTAGTTCGTTCGGCCAACGTCCCTGCTTCAAGGGAGGTTCGTGTTTCTCCTCCTACAAAGGAGTCGAATGTGACACCTGCTTCCAAATCCTTGCAGTTGTCTGCTAATGTTAATTTTACTACTTCCGCTGTTGCTTCTGAGCATAATGAGGAGATGGTATATGCTAAGGTTGACGGGTCAGACCCAAAGATGACTGATGACATCGTTGTTGTTAAGTCCAGACATGCTTTTATGCAGGGTATTTCTGTTGCTCATGATGATGCTGTGGAGATGGTGGAGGTAGGGCGTGTTTCCTCCGGCCCTAATGATGTTGTGGTTGCCCTTTCCGCTGGTGAGAAAGGTGATGGTTTGGTTCCCTCTTCGGCTACTGGTGAAGAGGCTGCTGCTAACTCCTCTGGGGTTTAGACTTAGTTTTTTCTTTCTTCCTTTCTTTCCTCTTTTTTTGTAAGTCCATTTTCTGTTAGGGGAGGAGCGCGTGGTATGCCAGAGAACACTTGTTGCTTCGAGCTTGGGGCAAACTGACTGTAGATGTGTTGTTGTCCATCCAGCGGATCCTGAGTCATACCTCCCGCCCCAAGCCGAATGGCTTCCCCCCGAGACCTGTAGTATAGCTGGTCAAGCCTCCGTAGGTTCAATGGGCTAAATATTGCTTTCCGAAGCAGAAATCGTACTATCACGCCTAGCTTTTGAACTTGCCTGGTTACTAATTCGTTAAGTATTATTTTGCTTTCCTTTTTATGTAACTGCCAACTACGTTCGGTTAGCATTGTCGGCTTCGTTTGACTTGTAATAAGTACGCCGATTTGTTTCTCATAGCTTGTTTGTAATGTTTATACGTTTGTATCTATCATTTTAGCATTGGTTTATGCCCCAAAACGCCTTATGTTTGCTCTTGTTATATGTTTTTTGTATGATCCGGATGATTATGTCCGGACTAACTCATATATCAGAGCAAATGTTTATTAGCTATGTTCGTACACATTACAGGTTGCTCGTATTTACTTTCCCATTAAGTGTTACATGTTCTTTCCACGATGTTGTTGTTCATCGGAGTTGTTTGCCCGAAAGGATGGGATCACTGTGTCTCCTCCTTCGGCCTTATGCTAAAGTTTTCATGTTTAACTTAGCCTTCCCATATGTGTTTCATCTACATGGGGTAAGTGTGTTCCTTTATCGCTATCCGGAGGTAGCGAGCCATCCAGAGCTTACCATGCTTCGTGTTTGCATCATTGTTATTTGTCCAATAGAATTTGACTTTATCATGCTAAGGTAAAACTCAAATACTTAGATATAAAAATAGAAGGGCCCTTCGAGGTGAGCTAGCACTTTGAAAATGGCTACCTCGGACGGGTTACATAATGCTATTAGATATATGTTACGATTATAAGTTCCTTCAATTTCTCCCACTAACTTCCCAATTATAGTTTGGCTTTGCACTTGGTACATTGCTTGTTGCTTTTCCCTTCTTGATGTTGCTTGTCCCTTCCACCGATGGTCTTGTTTTGATACCTACCGATACTTCCTGATTGAGAAATTCCTACTTTATGGTTGCCAATCCTGTTAACACCTCTGCTTTAGAGTTTGAAATTTTTGGAAGATGTGTGATCCAGAACATGTAGAATGGGGCTGTTACATCAATAATTTCTTTCTTATACTTCCTCTCTTGTTCTGTTGCTGGCGTATGGTTTTCTTTTGTCTGAGCAACCAACTTTGGCGAATCCATGAAGATATACAAGTCTTTCATACCTTTGCTTACAGAGGCGGCTAGTCCTGCCAATAATGTTGGAGTGTGCTCGTGTCATAATAAATAATTATATGGCTAGACGCATATGAGCCTATGAGGTCACACACATATACACTGAAGTATTTTATATATCATGTTTATTGTATTTACGGTATATAAATAACCCACGTAACACGGGATAACTATCGGGCTTCTAATAACTAAGTATTGTACTTAGTTGATTGGACTTGAAAATTAAAAGAGGAGGCCCATATAGGGGCCGGTCATCTAAGGTCTAACAGAGGGGATAAGATTGTTTTACTAGTCAAATATATTTAGATGATCTCCTAATTAATTTGATAACAACTTACCAAAAGACTCTCCCCTCCTCTCTCTTATAAAAACACGGCACAAACACACTCTACCTAGGGTTTTTGTGTTCTTGTTTTTCAATCACTTTGAATCTAGCTTATTCAAGGAGAATTCCAAGGTTACGGGGTTAAGACTAGCATCAAATTGGTATACAAGGAAGTGTAGTGTGGATACATCATAGAGGTGATCTCCATTGATCATTTGGTTTCATTGGGTGTTTCGTGTTAAGGTGAAGGTCACCATTTGATTTCTACCGATCATGCTATAAAGGTATTACTCTTCTCGTTTTTATTATGATTGATCATAATGTCCCATGGATCCATTGATAATAATGTTCCCTGCGTTTATAGTTGTTTATTGTTATTCCATCTTGATTACAGTCACCAAATAGTGGTATCATAGCCATCATATATGTCATATGATCATCTTGTATGCGTAAAAATGGCTAAAAACTCGTGTTTTTGATGGATTCAAAAGGATAAATTTTAAACAGCCCCTAAGTCTTATTTTTTGGAATTAATTCAAACCATGACGGGTCTTATGATCTATGATTTTTGATCATATAGTCATTTTTTATGCATACTTTAATTGGTTTTGTTACGGTTAACGTGTAAAAAGGCCTAAACGCGCGTTTTGAAAATGATTCTTGAATCGTTTTTTTAAATCATCCCCTGGGCATTATTTTCTGAATTAATATGGTGTTATAAAGGTCCTTTAATACAATTACGAATTGATCCTTTAACCGATTGGTTACAAACACCGTACCAATTGGGGTATTTAATTCTTGTTAATACTAATTTCCTCTTTTCTTCGATTCGTGTGGCTAACAATTTAAAATTATCTTGATTAATATATTGTTTGTAATCCATGGCAACTACATGCATGTTTGCCATGGAATTAGCTAACACCTTCTTAATACATGATATTATGGTATTATTATGTTGTGTATGCAAATCCGATGAAAACCTTGACCACTTGTGACTTGATTCGCTTGATATTGCATTTAATTTCAGTTTTGGGTTTTGTCATTGTTTTGGCTTCTTTTTGTATGGTTTTAATTTTTTTTGTAGCCATTTTTTGGGCACTTTAAATTATTTAGATGAGTAGATAAAGTTATTTAATCATAAAATTATTGTAACCGATATTTGGATTCGAATGGCGCAAAAGTTAAAGGCATAAAGTCAAATTCAGAGCTGCTGGAGTAACCTCCACTAAAATGGATTTCCCAGAGTTCTATAAGGAGTTAGAGGCTGAATTTTTAGGATCAGGTGCAAAACTCATGGGGCTATAAATTCTTCAACTGAAGCTCAGTTTGGGGAAGATTTCTTCTAGGAGTTTCAGGCCCGTCAAGTCAGTTGAAATTTTATGACAGTTTTGGGCATCATGTTCATTAAGGGTTTTGCTTGCTCATGATGGTTCTTGGAGCAAGTGGGAGCCCTCTTTGTGGTTGTATGGTTAACCCTTAGTTGACTTCTTGGTTCTTGTGATGGCTTCACGGGAACAAAGCAAAATTTTTTTTTCCATCGATGAATGCTTTGCATACTTGTGGTTGTGTTTGTTTGTTGGCTTTTATATATGTTTGGAATGTATATAAACTTGAAAATGTTTTTATAAAACGAAAAATAAAACACGAACCATTTTTACAAAACTAAATTATTGATTTAGTTTAAAGTTTAAATATGATTTGAAACTAAACACTTGTTTTTTATAAATAACACTAAATAAATATTATGACTGTTATTTAATTTATGTATTGTTCAAACTAAAATTTATTCCACCTAGATTATATATATATTAGTCATGAAAATGAAAAACTTGACACACATAAAAACAAGTATTAGACTTAAGTTAAAAATAGTTTTTTAACTTGTGCTACAAAGGATGAATGCATGCTTCCTCGTTCACACTTTTTGATCAAATATTTATCAAAACTTATACCCATCACAAATTTAAGTCACGTCGTCCAATTGGTTGAGATCACTTGTAATTACCTTTTGCTCTGCGTGAGACGTAGGTGAATTGTAACCCACGGTGATTATTCTCTATGCATTAGACCTAGATATATTCTCGCATGTTCTCGCATTGGATGCCTTGATCGAGTTAAGCAGGTGAGACCTTTGCTCGAGGCAAGGATGTGACTAAACATGCCAGCTTCACATTGTTTCTCCTGTTACAAATGTCATGAATCCCATATGGTCTAAGAATTGTACAGGTTTTGCAATTGGTGAACGTCACATACTTATTGAATCTATCATTGCTAGCAGATCAACTGATGTGATGGTGGAACCTCAATGAGGATTTTAGCCTTTCGTAAAATTAATTGTTTTATATAAACGTGGGTAGTTAATTTCAAAATGATTAATTATTAAAAATACTAAAATCTTAAACTTTATTTTGTAGATGGCTGCAACTCAAACCATAAACAACAACTCAATCAGGTCAATTCTAGAAAAAGATAAGTTGAATGGTAGCAACTGTAAAACCCAAATTTTGGAAATTTGAATTTTTCATTTCATTCTATTAAATTTTGAAGATAACAAGTAAGTATTCATAAAAGAGGTTGGAATTTTAAAACCTTAAGTTATGAATTTTTGGAAAATATGGGAATATAACCTACGCGCGTGAGCGAGAGACATATAATATATATATATAGATATATAATATATATAAGGAATGATTTCTAGATAAAAACCAATATTTGTTAGAAAACCGAGGAAACCAAACAGATGCGCAGAAAAAACCAAACAGATGCCATAAATTGGTTTTAAGGCTATATAAAAGAAAGGCTATATAAAAGATTTTTTAGTGCATCTGTTTAGTATTTTTAGTGCATCTGTTTGAGTTTTCTAGGTTTTCCACCGATATTAAGTTTTCTCTCGATCCTATTCCTATATATATATATATATATATATATATAAGCCTATATTATATATGGGGCCGGATTTCATAAAAAAATATAATATCTTTTGAAATTTTGATTAATTAAATTACTTGTTTCCTTTTTGGTTAAAACCTATCTTTAAAAAGGATAAGTATAAAAAGATCTTGCCAAATAATTGTGTAATCTTTAAACATGGAAAA
>BQNB010009321.1:0-87143 GCA_026074375.1 Tanacetum coccineum | reverse complement strand
CTCCAAATCTTGCTTTTATAGCAGTCCACAAACTCTGTTGGCATCTTGAGCATCATGGAAGCTCAAGAGATGTCTATCTGGTATTGCAGAGAGCAATATGTTGAGAGCTTTCTCATTGTTTCTCCTTGCATTGACAACAATTGAAGTTTTCGGTGCAGAAGGTTGACCTGAGGAAGAAGCTGGTTCTGTTGTAGCCTGGTCACCATTGGTGATTATATCCCATAGAATATGATCAGTAATTGCAATATACTGTCTCATCTTCATGCACCATAGGTCATACTCACCCTTCTTGATGATTGGAATTCGTAGTGCAGTGACAGATGAGGCAGGAGGGTGGTTTTCAGCTTCAGACATCTTTAGTGTTTTGCAAAGATATCGGATGTTCAAAGTTCTTCTTAATCAGAGTTTCCTCACAAGCTCTGATACCACTTGTAGGATCGATGTACTCTAATATGTTGAACCTTTAACTTGTAAAGGATATTACTACCTTGAATAAATCCAAGATAATAACTATGAAACGCTGACACTGAATACTATCAACTATGCGGAATCTAATTGATAATATTAAGAAGAACACACAGCAATAATCAAAAGATTACTTTTATTATCACACCTTGAACCTGCCTAACTTTGCAGATTCCTAAACACTAATAATACTAATCGCTAATACTTCTTCTAAGACTTGTACTTGTTCTCGTACCTAACTATGCCTTCCAAGGGGTCCTTTTATAGACATCAAGGATTAACCCTATTGGGCTTACAACCTGCCATGCTTATCTTCTCCTAGTACAATCCTTCTAAAACTCTAAAACTGTTATAAGCAGTACTTTGATATTGCTAACAGTACCTTTCTATTACTAACAGTACTTTAACATAATAAGCAGTACTTTAATATCACTAACAGTACTTCGTTATCTGTCAGCAGTACTTTACAATATTTCCTAACATTTACTAAATATATACCACACGACGACACATCAGGATCCATCTCACAAAAGGGGCATCAGAACACATTTAAGTGAGTGGAATCACTAACATCGCATTGTCTCAATACATCTTGAGTCTTTTGTTTACACTTCATAACTCTCCATAAATTGAAAGCATGTCTCGGGAAACAATGCTAAAACCAAACAACAAGAGACCATTTTTTTGGTAAAAGGCAACAAGAGACCAATTTACATCCTCCTCCCTAGGACGTGTAGACTCCCATGCAATGCTAACTAGAAAACGTAACCAAAACACCATGAACATCCCTACAAAACATAATATCATGAGTATTACAGTTTAAAGCTAGTATAACTATTTGATTAACAAAGGAAATCTAGTTAACCAACCGATAGCCAATCACATTCTTCGTTACAAATTACATCAAACACCTTATTAGACATCAGAAAACCAACTCGGCCTAGTGACATCACGAAAAAGCATAAATCTAATCAAGGGGCTTTGGAGACACCATCTATCAAACCGTATATAAACATTATTGTCATCGCCAATACGTTACCATATAAAATCACGAACAAAAGAAAGAACTTGTAATAATTTTTGCCAACCCCAACGCATATCCCATCTATGAGGAACATCCTAAAAGATCCTACCATTCAAATTATAAGCATGGATCCATCGACCTCAAAGTGATTCATTAAGGGTTACAATGCTCCAAATGTGAGAAGACATCAAAGTTATATTGAACATTTCTAGCTTTTGAATACCCAAACCACCTTTTTAAGGTAAACAATATCCTACGAGTCACGACACTTTAGTTTTACCCTTATGCATTTCTCTTTGGAACCAAATGAACCCCCTATAAGTTGTTTTATATCCTGAATAATATGAGAGGGCAGGATAAAAACTGAAGCCCAATAAACATGAATAGAGGATAGGATTGACCGAACAAGTTGAAGCCTTCTTCCAAAGGAAAGAGTATAACCTGACAAATACAATTCGTCTGATAAACAAACATGATATGATAGGTTCGGAACTCGGAAGAACTCAGGACTAGTGTACACAAAAAGGCAAAGACCTAAACACTAGACAGCAGATTTCACTTAACTTTGTGTTTACATTGAAAAAAACAAAATAATAAAACAAGAGAGGAAAAAATATCATCAACATGTCAATTTGAATTCAAAACGCATATAACATTTTAGAATGGAAAGTATTGACACAGTTTCAGCACTGTAACAAATCCTATAAAACACCACGCCCTTACTCGCAGAATCCAAGAAAAGTAGGGATTACCCAAACCGCCGATGAGTATTAGTTTGTGAAACATATTCACCATCCTCTCAATCTCAACAAAACTCTAAGGTCTTCATCAAGCAACAATAGGTCTGTAATTCTCGTATATTTAACTAAAAAACACAATTCAATCCCTTGAGATGAGGTACCTGTACACAGTGAGCGTTTATCTATGCCATTTCAAACCTCTTAGATATATTTTTGTGTAATCATAGTTAATTTATCATTGACGTTATTATCAAATCATCCCAGGAAGTGGATTTATGAAAAAACACATCAACTACCTTTTACTCAGGAGCAAGAAAATTGTTGGGTAAACAATCGATAAATTCTTTACATATTCAAGAAATATTCTAACAACCAATTAAATAGTAAAGTTGTAACGGCCCATATACGTTTTTTAATACAGTCAACTTGTAACTGCTAACATTGATATTATCATCAATTCAGTCAAATTGTAACTGCTGCATTCATGTGGTCCATTTGTAACGGTCCATTAAACATCATTTTAAGTGTAAACCACAAACTCAAATACGAGTATAAAAACCTAACACGCTAACAAAATTCATTACAACATTTTCATCTCTCTATTTTATCTCTCTTAAAAACACAAACACCTTTCTCTTTATTTCTTCAAACCACCAAATTCCGCCGTCTCACATATCTGATTTTGCCGCCACTACCGTTTAGTTCTGCCGCCACCTTTGCCAACATCATGTGCCGTCAGCCGCTACCGCCGCCATTGTATCCGCCATCTGTCAAGCTAACGATTATGGCTTTGGAGGAATACGGGTACCAAAGAATAAAGGTACCAAAGAAATGGAGGTCTTCTTATTTCGGTGACGTCATTTAAAAAAAAAGGTGATGAAGGTTTTGGAGATGAATGAAGAGGGTTTAAGATGTTTGATTTAGATGATTTTGTTAAAATGTTTGATGACATCATGGTTAATTGTTGCAAGGAAGACTCAAGAAAAAATTTTTTGTGAGGCTTACATCGTTGATATCAAATGCTAATGTTTGATGGATTTTGATTTTTTTAGGGTTAGAGTCTTATGGATTAATGATTGATCTGAAAAGCATCCGGGCTCCAATATATCTGCTGAAAAAAGTAAATATTAGCACAACATTCACAACCAATGTAGATTAGTGATTTAATACCCAAAACCTCCTTTATTGTATATAAAAAAACTAGTTTCATAGCCCGCCCGGGCTAGCTTCATAAATTTACATAACAATAACATTAATAATAATAATAATAATAATAATAATAATAATAATAAAGGCCATTGTAAACAATCATAAAGACTACCAGCATATGTTTATAGAATAAAAAACACTCAAATGTAAATATGATATATGAGTGGAAATAAACGCAATACTTTTAAGTTTAATAAAAGCCATCTTTTAGTTCTAATTGCAATAACAACCTTCTTTACAATAAATAACATTTTTGCAAACAAACTTTTTGTTGTTCAGTACCATTATCTGGGGCGTGCAATATCAAGCAAATATGTGAGCAAAGAAGAAAAAAAATTACCTTAACTTTAAACAAACACTTAAAGAATTAGAAAAATTACCTTACATACCCTCGTTGAAAAGAAGAAAAATAATAATCCAATAAACACTTCAAGAATTAGAAGGAAACATACGAACACCACATACCTTAAGCAACTCCCCTTGAAATTCTAATATTCGGTCATTCTTTACTTTCTTTAACAATTTAGACAAATATCCTGGCTTCACAGCTGAATGAGTGTCTACAAATACAACAATCTTTCTGTAGTCTATGACATCTTCAAAAGGCAGCTCAATACAGTCGCTGATTATAACATGAAAACATAAGCTTACAATGGCATCAAAAAGGAGACAAGCTGATGGTATATCACCAGCCGGATGTAAACAGAATTTTGAAGTATGCATCCCTTGAGAAGCCATTTGCCGACTCTCCCTTGACCGAGTATCGTGCTTTATAAAAACATCCGCTTCACTCTCATGTATCTGAAACAGCATATCACGAATTTCCCACCCTACAATCGAATCACAATCAGAATTAGGCTTCAAAAATAGCAAGCACATCTGAGATGCAAATATGAGAAATAGATGTGACACGATGGAGGATCGGGATGGTTGTGTAACAAGTCAAAGCAGATCCAGGTTGAGATGGGTCATTTTTAGTATATGTCAACACAGGCATGGTCTGGTTGGGTTGACCCGCAAACATGTTGGCTATTTAAAATATCATTATGTAATTACAACATATATCATACACCCGTTTAAAGTTCTAACTATCATAAAATGATTGTTTTGTCGTAAAAGGGGTCGGCCTTGGCATGAAACCATAAATTTGCAACTTCTGATAGAAATCAAAGAACCTGGTACATTTCTATAGGATAAGAGAATTTACAGGGATTCCTGCGGCTTTCCCATCTCCCACGTGTGACACCTAATATTAAGCATGACATCCCTAGCTCCATGTAATGCTTTCACGATTTCCAGAATGATTGCTTCACTGGCTTGCTCTATCCAATGTCACGCATTAGGGATTTTAACAAGTGGAGCATGGTCAAGGATGTGGCTAAGATTTTTATATAAAATTTCTTATTAAAAAGCAACTTTAAACTACAAAATTATAGCAGATTTATTTCACTCACAAAACAAACTATTTATTTATCAATAAGCAATACCAAACATCTCATAATCATATCAATTCAATTAAAACTTAATGTCATGTAAACTACATAAAGTTACCATCACTATTAAAGACCTAAATTCACCCTAAATTCGATTCAGTTTTCAAATACTCCATTCTAGGATTCATCTACACCACCAAAATCCAGTTGACCACTCTTGCAATCCAACTCCTCTTTAATTCCTAATCCTAACCATAAAATTCACACATAGGCTAAATAAAGATATAAAAATTAGGTAAAATTTAGCAAATTTAATACAAATTCTTAACACTGTGACAATTAACGCATCTTCACATAAAAGAAAACTTACAGGTTGTCTTAAGATATGAGTATCTAATATTTTGAAACATTGTGGTAACAACAACGAAACATTCCGTCTCAAATGATAGTAAGATTAAAAATATTTGTTGTGACTTGACATCGATCCTAATCGAGTATTCAAACTAGATGATAGATAAGCGTGTCTGATATGACCCTTTAAACAATGTAATAGTGTAAGCAATGAACATACCGAGCTGATTCACTCACAAGCACAAATGGAGTAACACAACCTAAATGCACCTGAAATAAATCACACAAAATAACTGGTTATGAGTGATAACTTACAAATGCATATGATGTAAAATAATATAAGACCCCTAACAAAAAAACTATAGCATGATATGATTTATAAAGGAAAAAAGTCAAAAAAACATACGGGAACCTAAGTATTTCTGCAAATGCTTCTTCAAGAGCCATTTCTGCAATCATTTTCATCATTGTGATTGGGTTTCGTTATAAGTTCTTCAAATTGTGGATGCCATAAATCATGTGTTCCAGCCACACCTAATTAGCCAAATCACCAAAATTAATTAGGCTAATGGCAGCTAAATGTATGATAGTTGTCACGATTTCCTTCTATATGTATCGAACAAAAGATTTTGCTTTTCTGTGTACTAAACTCGATTTTATTGCATTTTTTGTGTATTTTATGACCATTGTCATTTACTACACAAAAAATGCAATAAAATCGAGTTTAATACACAGAAAAACAAATTTTTTTGTTCAATACATATAGAAGAAAATCATGACAACTATGATACATTATCATGCCATTAGCCCAAATTAATTCTCAACTAAATCCAACAACAACCAAAGATAATGATATTATGCTTGGAGTGAATTATCAACAAAGACTGTATCTTTTTTATCATCAATGGGACTGTTGAGCTTTAATAAATCCACAATTCAAGGTGAAAGAACCCTAAGAAAAATAAACAATTAATCACACATCTATTTATTGAAAATAAATATTACTGAAACTTAGATGAACCATGGTTAAAACAGTTATTGCTCTCACATGGACATACAAGCTAAGTTTAATTCTTAAGAACTTAAAACTACTTCCCATTACATTATAAATCAATGCATGCAATAAAAACCATAAAAAGTTAGTCATACTTTCGTTTGTTTATATTTGACCTTAAATCACATGAAGCTTGTGGTAATCATACTTTCGAATTACTATCCATTGTACTGCGCATATATGATATGATCAGCATACACACTTCATTCATAGTTCAACGAACATTAACTTATAAAAAAACATATAGAGTAGCATTAAAATTAACTAAGGCCTATAAAGACATGCTTTCAACTTTCAAGTGAAGATGATGTAGATTATATACATTTATAAGTAGACAGTGGGTCAAAAACTCAAAACCTCACCTTGGCAGTGTCAAATAAGTTTACGACATAGATATGAAAATCCCCTTGTATCCATATGACCTCATTATCAGCACCATGAAACACCTAGACAACCAAACCACCCAGCGTTATCACACGAAAAATAAAGTTAAAGGAGACAACAAAAAAGACACAAAAATAAATAGGAGAAAGTAAAAGAAGAAAGGTTTAATTCAACATACATACCTGTATATGATTTAAAAATCAACATAGTGAATCGAATCATTTTGAAAATCGAATATCAACATACATATGTTTTACCTGATTCAAATTTATTTAACGTGAACTGTCTTCTCATGATTTTCGAAATCGCATATCCACATAGAAATGAAGAGGATGAATTATTTGGGAAATATTTTCAAAATTGTGTAGAGGATTGTAGCAAAGTAAAACGTCGATTGAATCGAGAAATTGTAGCAGGTCCTAATACCCCTCATTATTACATGTTATGGCCTGCTTTAGTCATATTTTTGTTTTAAAAATGCCCTTTGAGTCAACATTATGAGTCATTATTTCATGTCCAGTCATCATGCCTAATTCATATCCTTGCTCCATATATAGGTAGAAATTGATGATCGATGATGATGATGATAACACGTTTGGGGTTTTATTTTGTCGAATTGTTAGAATTTTAATATTTGATTTGTGATTATTGGGGTGTTTGGAATTGTTCAATTTACTTAACTACTATTTACATTTTACAGTAATTTTCTTTCTTTTTTTCTTTTTTCTATTTATTATGTAGTGATTGTTCACTGTTAAAAATAATTATTGAATTTGTCCAATATTATCATTTCCAAATCTTAAAAAAAGAATAAGCAATATCATTAAAAATGTGTAACCGTTTAAACCACCATTGTAACGTTCTCCAATAATTATTAAAAACATGTAACCGCATAAAATCATTACTATCAATTAATGATTATTAAAAATGTGTAACCGCATCAATAATATAAATCCACACAAACCATTTCATATCTCCCGCACATAAATGTTTTTTTGTTACAACAAAAACAGTCTCTCAATATACCCTCACTTTCACTCCTCAACTCTTACGGGTACTTACTGCAGAGTTTCTTTATTTTTTCGTTAGAAAAACGCTTAGCCGGATAACATTTGCTCGTCGCAAAATATAGTCACAGGGTACCCGCCGCCGCATTGCGCGGGTACCCGGCTAGTTACATCAAAACACAGCTGTTATCATTCATTCCGTGTGTTTAGCTTGTGTGATTTATGTTATTGTAACTGTTGCAAAAAATGTGATTGTAACTGTCGAGTTTTTTCTATAGAATGTCTTTACGACATTAAACCAATAGTTGAAACTATTATTTACACGGGTTTGACTTATTATATGTTATTTACACGGTTTTATTATATAAAATTGTAACTGTTGCTAAAATTGTGATTGTAACTGTCAAGGTTTTGTATGGAATGTCTTTATGACATTAAACCAATAGTTGAAACTGTTATTTACACGAGTTTGACTTATTAAATGTTGTTGCTTCTAAAAAAGCTTAAAAAATAGTATATGTATAAACGGAGGTGATAAAAGGAAAATTTCATTCATCCCCAAAAACAAACAAACATTGTTCTTAAAGATTCAAACCCAAAAATCATATAACCCTAGATCGAGATTCGAGATTCGGACGAGGTAAAATCCAAAACTTAGATTTCTCTTTGTTTAATTAATATGGACGACCTGCAAACTGTTGTTTATATATATTATTATTAAGCGATTATGTGCTAAAATTGTTTCAAATTAAATGAAACCAAGCTAATTTGATATATAATTAATTAGTATCCCAGTCACCACTAACTTGACTTCATTTGTACCTGCTGACTTTACTTTACTGATTAGTTTGTTTGTTTGTTGTATGTGTACAGTATATTTTAATTTGCAAGGTTAGTTTGTATTGACAATGGAGGGTCAAAAACGTATAAAGGTATAAGTTTCTTTCTTTCTTTGCTTTTGTGTTTTTCACAATGTTATTTCATTCATGGTTACTTACATTGATTTGTAATCGAGACTCTTTTCAGTTCCCTCGCTCTTGGGAGGATATAGAAAGTCACACAATCTTTGCCTCAAAGCATTACTTTGTGGTCGACGTTCTTGTCGAAAAGGGAATGGAAATCAAAGAAGGGCATCCTTTGCTCGTCATGGACGTCCTCAAGCAGCAGGTTGGTTTTTTAATCAGGGAAACCATCTCTTCTTCTAGTATATATTCCTCCTTTTCAATTTGTTGTTTAACTCGTCGTCTTAATTGCTCCTCCAGCGGCCCAAATCTTCTACTCGTTCAACTCAATCGGACACATCTGAATCCCTTCTTCAATCAAAGGTTAGTAAGTAAAGTTTTACCAAACCAATTCTTTCTTGTAGCATTTTTTTTAGTCTCCCTCTGAACCAAATAATATAACTGAGTTTTTATAAAAATAAATAAATAAAAGTAATAAATTTGTAAAAAGAAAATTTTAAAGCAAAAAATAGTGACGTAAAAATAATAATGTGGTGTCATACTTAATAATGTAGACTTTTTTTATGACATGAAAGTTGAGATGGAGTTGACATGGAATATGAGTGACTCTATTGTATGAGTTCTAAAAGTTTAGTTACTCTATTAAGTTTAAATAATAGTACAATGACTTTAATAAACACAAAAATACTACAATGACTTAAATGAACATTTTTAAAAAGTACAATGACTCTAGAGTGCAAAAACCCCACTTTCTTTCAATCTCCATCTTTCACTTTAATTTCTCTCCTTTTTTTTCAATCACAATCTATACTCTCTTACAATTCTACCCACTGTTTTCCGGCTTCTCATTGACTTCGCTTGTCAACTAAGTCTTTATGTTTTGGAGGCAATTCACTTGTGCATATGAATCGCTACCCAACTTTTTCGTTTGCTCATGTGTGATAAGGTTGGAACCAAATTCAATTTTGTATTAATGATTGGCAAACACAATATAATCAAAAGGCAGCTCCTTTTATGTTTATATGAGGAGGAACATGTATAACCTTAAAACCTCTATTTCTAATAAACCACTACCTTCATACTTTACACCTTTGATCAAGCTTTGATTAACTTGTACTCCCACCCTTGTAGTTAGTTATTCCTGGAACACCTTTGGTAAACTTGTTTCAACCGAATCTTACCATTACTCCTCTCTCAGACAGACACCTTGTCATCAAGGTGGAAAGGGAAATTGTTTCTTAATGGTCACAAACTGTTCTCAAGTAGATTCATGACCAGGCAAATCCTGCCACTTATTAGTACATCCTTTTCAATTTCAGAAGCACCTCCATGAAAGCATATAGCTAGCGTCCCTTCTTAGCGCGGATCAAAACTCTTCTCTTGACTATGATTTGGCCCCTAGAGTCGTCAATTGGCCCGTACTACTTCTCAACCTTCTGTGATCTTTTCTTCTCTTACGATTTTTGCTACTTTATTTAGGTTTGTAGTGATTAATATCTTTTAAAAGCTAGTAAAGTTAAGTCAAACTCTTTGGAAAGCAATGGTGGCTCGGAATGTCTTTGGTTAGGTCGATCCAACAAAATATCATATTATCTTTTTAACTCCCTTGACTGGAATTCCTTCCACTTGTTGAGGTGTAAGCATGATCTCTAGGTCTTCAGTCTATTCACCTTGTATTTGTGAGCTTGCAAAATCCGACCAAGTAATTTTCTATAATTGCGACAAATAAGAGACGGTAGAATAGCAGCTATATAAGGCAATTTAAGTTTCTAAGCAATCTTCGCGATTTGACAAAAATCTGATACGGACTTCAATATCTGGTTTCCAACTTTTCATTGAGCCTAACGCCACACATTTTTTTCTTTAGGGTGAAAGCTTAAGATAAACCTACGCCCCTTCCTCATACAAAATCTCCAACTTCTATCGTTCTTTTTAACGAGTAAAACCGCGACTTTAAAACCAGCTTACAGTTGGCTGTATGACTCCCACTTCTAGCATCTCCTGAACCAGCTTTATAGTTTCATCTTTTTGAATTTGTGGGTGTCAGTAAGGGCGAAAACTAATCGGTACCATCCCTTCTTGAAGAACAATAGCGTGCTCGTGTTTACAACTTGGGTGTAACATATTTGACACCTTAATCAGAACAAACATGACCCCTTTGCCAGCTTATCCTGCAACTCAGATTCAATCAATCTTCGGAACTGATTCGCCGTACGATCAACATTGTTTGGTTTCCCGATGGAACCAGTGGTGCGTAAATAACTAGTACTAGCATCTTTAAGGACTGCTGGCCCCGCATTATACGTTGATTTCCCGGCTGACCATGTATCTCAGTAAACCGATTGGCTGTAAAACCCGTAAATGTGATCGTATCTCAGGCTTCAGGCTCTTGGTGAAAGTACTTTCTAATACTTTTTCTGATATCGCGGTCAAATGCCCAGCCAGTTTTTCAATAAACTTCGATATTCCCTCACTGTTTCAGTTTGCATAATTGATAAGATTTGCTGATTTAAATCACCTTTTTGTGTTGAACTGAAACCAAATCCAATAATTATTTTTTTAGTTGTTCCCACGATTCAAAAGGTTCTTGTTGTTCATGCTGACGATACCAATACCATGCTAAAGCATCTTCTTGTAGACATTACGTGGGTGCCTGAAAACGTTCACGTCGCGTGATTCCTTGAATCTCAAAATACTGTAAATAAATCCATGAGCATCGTCACCCTCAAATATTAGCATCTTCTGTTGATACCGCTTCCTCCACTGCCATTACTTGATTGACGAGCAAATATGTTATCTGTTCCGGCTTGCTTATTCATGTCGCCTCCTGGCCGGTCTAGTATTATTACCAGAGAGTTTGGCGACCTTGTATGGAGACCCTAAATTATCAAACTGCTGATGCGGTTTACCTTCGAATGAACTTTCAAGATTAAGAATTTCTGAAGTATTTTTCACTACTGAAAATGGCCCCTTTGCACTTTCTATTGACTTCTGAATTGCCTCCAGAATATTCATATCAAACGACCGACTTGGAAAACAATACTTATTAGACTATAAGGAGACTATTAAAACAAGGAATAATTATAAAATTATTATAACCCGGTCTAGCTTTGATTAACTTGGAGTCCCACTGTGTACTTATTCCTGAAACGCCTTTGGTAAACTTCCTTGAACCGAGTCTTACCAAAATGGTTTTCAGACCCCACATATGTCGCCTGATTTTGTAAACAGTTGAGATTGCTGCTTGTCAACTAAATATCAGTTTACTTTCGACAACCTTTTTTGCAATTTGACGGTTTTAGCTAGAGATACAAAATGGATTTAAAGGGTTTATTGTTTACTTATTATCTAATATGCATAAAACCTTGTAAGTTGTTTCATTTGAGAATACTGATTGATGTTGTAATGATATGTACCTTTAGTGATCATGTTGCAAACAATTTTTTTTTTTTTGATTTTTAAGTTTTTTTTGGGGGTCGACGCACTTTGGCCTGGCCCGCGTGGCCGATTATGACCTGTTATCTAACCTGCTCATTTGGCTCACCAGCTACACTATGAGTTGCATTTCGTTCCTAACTTTCACCTTGGTAGTTCTTAATGTGTTTACAAAACTGTATTCGTATGTAGTGCTCGAGTGACTAGTATTTATAGGAAGATTTATAAGGTGTATGATTCTGATTTACAGAAGCGAGCCAGACGGGTTCTGTACAAGTCTGTTAATCTTGACTGTGTTCTTGTTACCACTTGCAGGTCAATGACATTGGACAGACCAAACGAGTGCCTCTCACCGCCCAGAGCTCTTGTCTGGTGGCTGAAGTTATGGTCGTGAAGGGAATGAAAGTTAAACCACATGAACCCTTGTATGCTTTGAAATATCCAGACATGCAGGTTTAAACAATTTTAAATTAAAAAAAAAACTTTACTTTTATTATACTATGTAAAACTTGATCGTCACCTTTATGTGTTCTCATGTCTTGTTCTATGGTTGTGACATTGTGTTATCAAGGATTACTCAAAAGAGGCGATGGATCAAAGGCTTCTTTCAGATAGGAAGTGGTTGGATGAGGTGTGTGTTTTTCATTTGCGTAGTTACTTAATATTACGTGATGTTATAAAATAGTAATATGTTGTTATTACCTTTCGTCAGCTCCGTCGTGAGATCCGTGGCGCTGCAATGAGCGATTGAAAAGATTACTCCTTTGTCTGCTGTATCTGCACCAATCCATGTATGCTAGTCTGTCCGCTTATGATTGTCAATGTTAACGGATGATTTTCATGTGCTGCAACGTTTTTCATTTAGGATTCATGGATATTAACTAGTGTTTCTTTTTGGATTGTAGCTCTTTTTGACATTTGAATCCCTTGTGCATCCTGCATATTTCTTGTCTGGCCCCACTTTTCTATACTTGCAACTTTTTTAAATTGGTATTTTCATTTTTGTTTGTAGAACGCTAGTGTGATAAACTAGCGATCTCTAGCGGGAAAGTATTCCAGTAGTACCCGTTGAAGACATTACAAGCATTGTCTAGTTTTGGTTTATATTTATCACTAAGATGCTTAAATATAAGAACTGTAAGACCCTCTATCATGTGTAACGCTAACTAAAAAGTTGAACTGTTAAACGCCATTTTGAATTAGTCAACATGTCATTTTTGCGTGTTCTTAACTCTGCTAATGTCAATGCAGAAAATTGATTTTTGATCCTTTGATGACTCTTCCATTAGACAAATATCTATTTTTCTTAATCCTCATACATGTCGGTTTTCCCTAGGCTTAAACTATAAAAGTGTATTTAATGAAATGTGGCTAGCGCAGTGAACATATATACAAAACAGATATAAATAAAACCGATAGATCAAATAAGTATAAGTAAACGAAATAGAATCACCATAACGAGGGTAACAAAGATCTCATATACCATAAGAGCTGAACGAAATAGGTAGCCAAACGAAACATATAGAAACGCCCTACGATAATCTATAGGTTGTAAGATCACACGGTACCATATCATTTCGTCCCTGAACCAAGTTTATTGGCGCACACTAGTGCCATGGTGTGTATTATAACTTGGTTTTTTTGCATGTTTTGCCCGCTGCAAATGCTACGACTAAGTTTAATTTTCTTTTTTTTATATATTTTACTAATCATATAATACCTCATGCACAATCATTTTACATACAAACTTATATTCACTTCTAACATTTACACTTTCAATATGGCCAAACGGTCATGTTAAGTCATCAAAAATATCCGAAATACATAGATCACATAAACACATCACAAGCAATAGAAGTTCATACGATCCCAAACACTTATGATCAAATGATAAACTTTGACTAAAACAATTCTCTAGCGAGGCACGTGCCCACCGTGCTTCCCTCATGCCTCCGCCTCTGGTGATGGTGTCGGATCGCTTCTACAAAAGATAAATGCTAAATAAGTTCATTGTTTTAATTAAGGAAGTGAAAGTATTAAACAATGACCCATACGTAAGGATGTAAATGGATCGGGTGGAGTATATCGATAGCATATCCATTAATTTTTTAAAACATCCATATACATTAAAATGGATCGGTTCGAGGCCGGGCCGGGTTTTGGAATTTTCATTTTTTTTGCAAACAATGTAATTTAATTGTATATATTTGCGACGTAATTTTATTTTTACATGTTATATTTGTTAGTAAATGGGTTTTAGGCTTGGTATATGGAATATTCATAATTTATACATATATTTTTTTGTTGTATTATTGCAAATATTATAATAATTATTATTATTGAAAACCGAGTTGACGAGGTGGTCGAACCGATTGGACCGGTAACCCGGTGACAAAATATTGTTCATGGCAAGGTTCAAATTTGTGACCTAGGTTAAGTTTCAATTAAGTTTACCAACTGAGTCAAACCACAATTTATGTTTTATTATCAAAACTATAATAATATATTAAAAAAAACAATCTTCTAAAATATATCAAGAAATACTTCAAAATTTAAACTTGTTATAGTTTGACGCGTAATAAAATTGTGATGCTAAAAGTCAAAAGAAGTTAAGTACAAAAATGAATTTTTGAGGCACAAAACAGCAAAATTGAAAATTTTAATGCACAAATTTTTTTTTGTGCATAAAAAATTCTATTTTTATGCATTAAAAAAACGAATAAAAACTCAAAATTAGAAAAACTTTCTTTACAAAAGTTTTATGCACCAACAAACCCGATCTTGTGAATTTTTTTTAGAATTTTTCAAGAACTTTTAAAAAAAACATGTCTAGTGTATTCTTTGTACGAATATTTGTCTTTTTATTTTAACCTTTATATATATATATATATATATATATATATATATATATATATATATATAAAAGATAAAAGACTAGCGTACAACACAATAAGCATATGATGGTCTCAACTTTGTTTACTTTTACCCTCAAGTCTTTTAACTTTAACGAAAAATCATGCAAAATAAGTTAATTCCGGTTTATGATTCATAAGTCTATTAGTCTCAAAATAAGTCATAAAGTTGGAACTTATGCCGAAATCAAGTAAAGCTCATATACTCACATATAAAACAAACAACCGTCCTTAATTTAAAAAAAAAAAATTGGGGCAAATTCACTGTGTTGGTTTTCTAATTTTACCTTTTCCTTATTGTACTTTACTATGTTTTGTTATTAGTGAGTCACTAAACTTTCAACATCTTGTCTAAAAGAGAATTTGAATGGATTTTTAAAAAATGCTTTAAGATACTTTTATGATGCAACCTCCCCTTTTCAAACATTCTCCACTTAATAAGCCACCTCAAGTAATTTTATCAATGGTCAAACAAGCTGGTTTGTAGAGACTTAAAAGTTAAAACAAATAGTAAAACCAATTTTAAATCAAATTGTAGTAGTAGCGTACTTAAATCAGGAAAACAAGGGCTTTTTTTTATTTTTCAAGGCAAAACGTATTTATTAACAACACCATAATGTGAACAATACAAAACAAACAATTCACAAGACCACAAAGAAATAAGAAACTCAAAAAGAAAACAAAAGTACTATTATTTTGGATAAGTAAGAAACATTAAGATGAAAGAAATATGTACCACTTAGTTGAAAAAAGGAAAAAGAAAAAAGAAATATACCGAAGCAATTCGTTAGCCTCAATATCTCTTTGATCGTAATCAAAAGTTTGATTATCTGCATTCTGAATTGCTTGGCCTGCACCACCATCAGGATATATTCTTTGCTGCTCTAATTCGAACAGCAAACTACTTATAAAGATTTCTTTCTGATCCCTATCCATAGATACGAGGCTGCTCCTTAAAAAGTCTATGGAGTAGACTTCACTTAAAGCTTTGAAATCAGCTTTTCCTTGCTCAGCAAAAGGAAATAAACCTCTAAACACACAACCATCGCATGTTTTGCCAGATTTCACGTGACATGCGGTACACCGCTGAGCCATTGTGAGGTTAAGTATTGATTGTGTTTTTTTGTCTTGAGATATAATTTCTATTTATAATAATCTAAACCTAATGGTTTGTCTTTAGCATGAGCAGGCTGGGCCGTGCACAGGCCCAACATTTTTTAGGGGCACCAACATTGATAATTTGATGATAGTCTGTATATAGGCTTTTTTTTACAGCTAAAGCTCAAAATTAACTATTCAGTCCAATATTTGAGGTCTTTTACAGCTAAAGCTCAAAAAAAAAAAATACTATTTGTGATACGAAACGACAGCATTTTGAATTGGGCCGAAATTCTTAGCCCAACAACGAAAAAAAAAAATGTCCAAAATCAAATATAAAAAAAAAAGTTTACAAAACGGACCATCAACTCTTGAGTGAATCACCAAAACCCGCAATTGTTCACCGTAGATAATTCCGGATTCTGAACATGTAAACAGAGTCGCGCATCTCGCCCATCATCGATTTCCTCCGCTTCCATGGTTTCTGTATTCTGCTGACCTTTGAGTACTTCACAATGAGGATGACTAATAATGATATCGTTCAACGTCGTATTGAACCAACCGCAAAGAAAATGAAAGCTCGGACACTTGCGATATGTGCTTTTTACATGACCGTTCGGTCATAATTGCACATGTTGTAGTCCATTCCAAACTTCTTGCTGTTTCGACGTTTTGTACTATTTCAACGATTTGCAGTGCACTTGATGCACCAACACCGTATAGCTGACCAGAGGCGGATAAACATGCCAATTTCAAACTTAAAGAAAATTAACCCCTTTACGTCCACAAAGATTCACATGCATCAATTCAAACTCACTTCAAAAGAAAAGACAAACAAAAATGTCAAACTTTGAATAAAAAAGGGCTAATTGTTACGGATAATTATATCTGGATGTCCTTATTTTCTAATATGACTTAGAGTTTATATGTAACTAGGAGATATGCATTCTTTGGTTCAAGCATTATCTCTTTGTATCTCTATAAATAGACCCATTGGTCCATTTATTAATAACACTTTTCATTCTCCCAAACTTGTGTTCACAACACGTTATCAGCACGCTCTATATGGGTTTCTAAATATACGCTTTCAGTTTTTTTTTAACGCACCTGATTAATGTTGCCGTCACAAGTTAACGAGAAACATCAGATATCTTTATTTGTTTATTGTTTGTTGAGCTCAATATGAGTGTATTGCTTTATAGGCGATTTCTTAAGGGTACCTACTGTAAATTTGTAATATGCATAGTAAGTTGTATTTGCTTGGAGTGGTTTAATAAATAAATAATAAGCACTACTTATTACTTGAATATCAGTTTTACACATTGAGAATCAAATATTGTTGAAGACTTGATATTAATTGGTTGTTTTTCTATATAAGTACAATAAATATTGCCATGCTTTTTCTTCCCGAGTGTCTCTATTATTCGTGAACGTGTTTTGTTGTTGTGACCCTTAAATACTTTTTGCTTCCAAGCGATTCTATTGCCATGTAACATTAAATATATTGCAATTAAAGAGACAACTTATGGATCGATCATTACTTATGGAAAGTAAACAAACATCTCTCTCTTAGCTAATTGTTAATTAAACATATACTAGTTTTCTATGAGATGATTTCTATCTCCAATAAATCGCCTTCAGTAATCGTTTAGCGGTGAGCATAAACATATGAAAATCTGAAAAGGTCATATTTTAATCAATAATTATGAAAATTTATCACTATGGAGAAAATTAATGTTTTTTTATATGTCACCGATTTTTATAAGGTAAATTATGTATGTTAGAAATTTTGTGATGACATGCATTGTTTTATGGTTAAAACTCAAAGTTTTTTTTTGAACGACAACTTTATTAAAAGAAAACTAGCAAGGAGCTAGAATTACAAAGAAATTAAAAAAGGGTGTTGAATCCAACTATCCCAACTAATAGAGTTTTTACCCCTAGCAATATACCAAGAAAAAGAACACCTAACTATGTCTTCAAAAATACCATCTTTTCGAAGATTTGAATCAGAGAAGAGGAGATGGTTTCTATATGACCAGACACTCCACCAGGAAGTGTAAAACACTCCTTCCAGCACTTGTTTTGAACTTGATTGAAGCTGAACCAAATTAAACCAAGATAACCAAGATCGATACGAATCAACAGGGTTCCAAACCAAGCCCCACCAATTACAAATAGACCGAGCAATATCTTTTGCCAAGTCGCAACAAAACAGCAAATGATCGAGATTCTCGAGGGCCTCACAGCAAATAGGACAAGAAATAGGGGAAACCTGAACTAAACAACTCCACGCCGATGCAAATAACCCGAGTATTGAAGACGATCCATAGAGATCTTCCACGCCAAAACAATAACCTTGATGGGGATCCTGCTTGACCTATCTAGACTGAACATCATATAAAATAATAAAAAGATTTAGGCAAGAGCATATCGTCAAGCAACCTACGAACATCTTTTACACAAAAACACCTATCACCATTAAGGTCCCAGAACCGACTATCCCCCATGTTAGAAAGCACCACCTGTATCGATAAGATCAGAATCCGAGAAAGCTTGTGCAGATTCATCCCCCACCTCTTACTTCACGACGGAGAGACAAAACAAAAGGAGCAGCTCATCTTAGCGGCCCACCTTGAACAAACGCTAATTATTTTCAGAGAGCAAATAGACGATAGAATAGCTTTAACCGAAGACAAGGAATTACCTAACCATTGATCATGCTAGAAACTTTGGAGACATAACCGTTCCCAACTCTGATTTTATATGATAGATAGGAAGTGGTTGGATGAGGTGTGTGTTTTTCATTTGCGTAGTTACTTAATATTACGTGATGTTATAAAATAGTAATATGTTGTTATTACCTTTCGTCAGCTCCGTCGTGAGATCCGTTGCGCTGCAAAGAGCGATTGAAAAGATTACTCCTTTGTCTGCTGTATCTGCACCAATCCATGTATGCTAGTCTGTCTGCTTATGATTGTCAATGTTAACGGATGATTTTCATGTGCTGCAACGTTTTTCATTTAGGATTCATGGATATTAACTAGTGTTTCTTTTTGGATTGTAGCTCTTTTTGACATTTGAATCCCTTGTGCATCCTGCATATTTCCTGTCTGGCCCCACTTTTCTATACTTGCAACTTTTTTAAATTGGTATTTTCATTTTTGTTTGTAGAACGCTAGTGTGATAAACTAGCGATCTCTAACGGGAAAGTATTTCAGTAGTACCCGTTGAAGACATTACAAGCATTGTCTACTTTTGGTTTATATTTATCACTAAGATGCTTAAATATAAGAACTGTAAAACCCTCTATCATGTGTAACGCTAACTAAAAAGTTGAACTGTTAAACGCCATTTTGAATTAGTCAACATGTCATTTTAGCGTGTTCTTAACTCTGCTAATGTCAATGCAGAATATTGATTTTTGATCCTTTGATGACTCTTCCATTAGACAAATATCTATTTTTCTTAATCCTCATACATGTCGGTTTTCCCTAGGCTTAAACTATAAAAGTGTATTTAATGAAATGTGGCTAGCGCAGTGAACATATATACAAAACAGATATAAATAAAACCGATAGATCAAATAAGTATAAGTAAACGAAATAGAATCACCATAACCAGGGTAACAAAGATCTCATATATCATAAGAGTTGAACGAAATAGGTAGTCAAACGAAACATATAGAAACGCCCCACGATAATCTATAGGTTGTAAGATCACACGGTACCATATCATTTCGTCCCTGAACCAAGTTTATTGGCGCACACTAGTGCCATGGTGTGTATTATAACTTGGTTTTTTTGCCCGTTGCAAATGCTACGACTAAGTTTAATTTTATTTTTTTTATATATTTTACTAATCATATAATACCTCATGCACAATCATTTTACATACAAACTTATATTCACTTCTAACAGTTACACTTTCAATATGGCCAAACGATCATGTTAAGTCATCAAAAATATCCGAAATACATAAATCACATAAACACATCACAAGCAATAGAAGTTCATACGATCCAGACAGTTATGATCAAATGATAAACTTTGACTAAAACAATTCTCTAGCGAGGCACGTGCCCACCATGCTTCCCTCATGCCTCCGCCTCTGGTGATGGTGTCGGATCGCTTCTGCAAAAGATAAATGCTAAATAAGTTCATTGTTTTAATTAAGGAAGTGAAAGTATTAAACAATGACCCATACGTAAGGATGTAAATGGATCGGGTGGAGTATATCGATAGCATATCCATTAATTTTTTAAAACATCCATATACATTAAAATGGATCGGTTCGAGGCCGGGCCGGGTTTTGGAATTTTCATTTTTTTTGCAAACAATGTAATTTAATTGTATATATTTGCGACGTAATTTTATTTTTACATGTTATATTTGTTAGTAAATGGGTTTTAGGCTTGGTATATGGAATATTCATAATTTATACATATATTTTTTTGTTGTATTATTGCAAATATTATAATAATTATTATTATTGAAAACCGAGTTGACGAGGTGGTCGAACCGATTGGACCGGTAACCCGGTGACAAAATATTGTTCATGGCAAGGTTCAAATTTGTGACCTAGGTTAAGTTTCAATTAAGTTTACCAACTGAGTCAAACCACAATTTATGTTTTATTATCAAAACTATAATAATATATTAAAAAAAACAATCTTCTAAAATATATCAAGAAATACTTCAAAATTTAAACTTGTTATAGTTTGACGCGTAATAAAATTGTGATGCTAAAAGTCAAAAGAAGTTAAGTACAAAAATGAATTTTTGAGGCACAAAACAGCAAAATTGAAAATTTTAATGCACAAATTTTTTTTTGTGCATAAAAAATTCTATTTTTATGCATTAAAAAAACGAATAAAAACTCAAAATTAGAAAAACTTTCTTTACAAAAGTTTTATGCACCAACAAACCCGATCTTGTGAATTTTTTTTAGAATTTTTCAAGAACTTTTAAAAAAAACATGTCTAGTGTATTCTTTGTACGAATATTTCTCTCTCTCTCTCTCTCTCTATATATATATATATATATATATATATATATATATAAAAGATAAAAGACTAGCGTACAACACAATAAGCATATGATGGTCTCAACTTTGTTTACTTTTACCCTCAAGTCTTTTAACTTTAACGAAAAATCATGCAAAATAAGTTAATTCCGGTTTATGATTCATAAGTCTATTAGTCTCAAAATAAGTCATAAAGTTGGAACTTATGCCGAAATCAAGTAAAGCTCATATACTCACATATAAAACAAACAACCGTCCTTAATTTAAAAAAAAAAAATTGGGGCAAATTCACTGTGTTGGTTTTCTAATTTTACCTTTTCCTTATTGTACTTTACTATGTTTTGTTATTAGTGAGTCACTAAACTTTCAACATCTTGTCTAAAAGAGAATTTGAATGGATTTTTAAAAAATGCTTTAAGATACTTTTATGATGCAACCTCCCCTTTTCAAACATTCTCCACTTAATAAGCCACCTCAAGTAATTTTATCAATGGTCAAACAAGCTGGTTTGTAGAGACTTAAAAGTTAAAACAAATAGTAAAACCAATTTTAAATCAAATTGTAGTAGTAGCGTACTTAAATCAGGAAAACAAGGGCTTTTTTTTATTTTTCAAGGCAAAACGTATTTATTAACAACACCATAATGTGAACAATACAAAACAAACAATTCACAAGACCACAAAGAAATAAGAAACTCAAAAAGAAAACAAAAGTACTATTATTTTGGATAAGTAAGAAACATTAAGATGAAAGAAATATGTACCACTTAGTTGAAAAAAGGAAAAAGAAAAAAGAAATATACCGAAGCAATTCGTTAGCCTCAATATCTCTTTGATCGTAATCAAAAGTTTGATTATCTGCATTCTGAATTGCTTGGCCTGCACCACCATCAGGATATATTCTTTGCTGCTCTAATTCGAACAACAAACTACTTATAAAGATTTCTTTCTGATCCCTATCCATAGATACGAGGCTGCTCCTTAAAAAGTCTATGGAGTAGACTTCACTTAAAGCTTTGAAATCAGCTTTTCCTTGCTCAGCAAAAGGAAATAAACCTCTAAACACACAACCATCGCATGTTTTGCCAGATTTCACGTGACATGCGGTACACCGCTGAGCCATTGTGAGGTTAAGTATTGATTGTGTTTTTTTGTCTTGAGATATAATTTCTATTTATAATAATCTAAACCTAATGGTTTGTCTTTAGCATGAGCAGGCTGGGCCGTGCACAGGCCCAACATTTTTTAGGGGCACCAACATTGATAATTTGATGATAGTCTGTATATAGGCTTTTTTTTACAGCTAAAGCTCAAAATTAACTATTCAGTCCAATATTTGAGGTCTTTTACAGCTAAAGCTCAAAAAAAAAAAATACTATTTGTGATACGAAACGACAGCATTTTGAATTGGGCCGAAATTCTTAGCCCAACAACGAAAAAAAAAAATGTCCAAAATCAAATATAAAAAAAAAAGTTTACAAAACGGACCATCAACTTTTAACTATTTACGACTTTTTTATATAATAAACTTTATTTATCAAACATATAGCACATATCTACCGATTTATTCAGATAAAAAAATACCATCGGAAAGATCTCCGAATTGCGAACAAAACGAACCAAATATTGAAATGCTTATGACATACGCACGATTTTTAAAAAAATATTGAAGTTTAATATAAATAGGAAAAAAAGAGAAAAATTTACAAAACGTACCCTCAACTTTTAACTATTTACGACATTCTTATATAATAAACTATATTTCTCAAATATATCACACATATCTACCAAATCATTCAGATCAAAAAATACCCGCGAAAAGATCTTCGAATTGCGAACAAAAAGAGCTCAATATTGCAATGCTTCTGACATACATACGATTTTATAAAAAATGTTGAAGTTTAATGTATATATATTTTTTAAAAAAAAACTTTCAAAACACACCATAAACTACATAATAACTTTAAAATAAATGACAGGGTCAGGAACGTACAATTCTGTGAAAGTTTAAATTATATAAATAACCTATATTTTTTTGCCATTTACGACTGTATTTAGAAACATATTTCGCATTCATATTAATATTTATATACATATTCAAAGTCGTTCGCTTTATAAATAACGTATACTTTCGCCCCAACGACAAATACTCACTCAAATTCTGTGATTGTTAAAAAAAAGTTCAGTGAAATAAAATACATGAGTTGCATACACGTCAGCCCCGCCGCAACGCATGGACACATTCCCGCTCAATATTTATTCGAAATCGATTCGCAAAAAAATTATGCCCCGCGGCAACGCGCGTGTATCTTGCTTGTTATAAACACACTCTATCTTCTATTTGTATGAAAAAATAACCAAGAAAAACCCCTATTACAAATTTATATAGTACACAATCTACATTACCAAAATAACTCCGACAATCCTCATTTATCTTTTCTTTGTGATTTGAGTGATTATTTTGGCTACGTTGACTAAAGGGGCCTATTTTTCTTATATCGCCCAGGGCACTCGATGAGACGGCCCTGTTAGTGGACTCAAGCCCACAATCGGGTTTGGGCCATAATGTAACCGTCTAATAGTAGATATGAAGCTTTTACTAAAATTTGATGAGGAAGAAGATGAGTTTTAAAGAAAAGGAGTGATAGTAATATTTAATTTATGGACTTTTTACACGAATTTTCAAGTGGATGAGATTGGTCGAGTGGTCTTAGTTGGAGATGGGATTGCACGTGTTTATGGGTTGAATTAATTCAAGCTGAGGAAATCTTACTTAACTTATTTTAGTTGTGAGCTCACCCATGTGGCGTGGGGTAACCTTTTCTGTTCGGTCAAACAGAGTTCTGGAGAGAGAAAAGTTTAATTTTCGATTCCTTAATTCATACACACTTTTGACTTTAATTATACATACTTATAGGTTTAATGATTGTGTTTTATTGGTTTAGTTATTTTTATTATCAAACAACTTATCATTAAATAATGATTACATCATCTTCCTTTTAAATATTAATTGACTAACTATTTTATAATTATTGTGACTTTTTTATCATTTAATTTTTACAATCACTTGTCAAGTAATAAAAATGTAAATAAATTTTATAACTATCATTATTAAAAATTAAATGAGAATTACAAGCACACACTAATGGGCAACCTGTTAAAGCACAGTGTATTCTGTTTAATGCAGAGTTTTGGGTGTCCAATCAATTTTTAAAGTGTGCAAATTATTTCTCTTAACTTAATGTCTTTTTTTTATAATAAACTAATCATAACAATCAATGTCTATTTTTCTAGAAAAATAATTCTTAAACTAGGCGTAGTAGTCAGGCGTCCCGGCCGGTCGCCCTAAAGCCGACCCGGTCGCCGCCACTGCGCGCCTTTGGTCCCTATCGGTCGGTCACGAGGATAACAAACGAAAGGGTCGGTATCCCGATCAATTATTTACTCCACAAAGTGCCAAAAATTTGTATCGTTAGAATATTAAAAAAAACCTTTTTAACTTTTAAAAATTTAAACAGTTTATCTTATAAATACCCAATTCATTTCACCATTTTATACACAAATTCAAATCACTTTTCTCGATGCACATTCAAACACATTCTATCTATACACTTTTACACATCTCATCTAAAAAATGTCTTCTGATCTATTCTTCTGTACATCTTCGAACGATGCAGATGTAGTGCGGTTATTGAAGCTTCAAAGCCAAAAGTCTCATGAACCCAAATAGACAGGGATCATTACGGTGCTCATGATCGTTTGGTGGCGACTTACTTCTCCGAACACCCACACTATGACGCAGCAACATTCCTGCGGTTCCGAATGAGCCAAAATCTATTCACACATGTTGTTCAAGAAGTAACCGATCATTCCCCTTATTTTCAACAAGATCCTGATTGCATAGGAAAAGTTGGGATTTCTCCATTGATGAAGTGTACTTTCGCAATTCGTCAAATGGCATACGGATCCATTCTTGTTGCTCTAGAAGGGACATGGTCGTGGGTAATATGATCGAAGTTATGCACACTTTCAACAAAGTAATGCGACCGGGGCAGACCGAAACCGCGATACGTTTTGGTGGCAAGTTACGCACACTATCAACAAAGCAACCTGTATTGTTAATCGTACAAAGGATATGATAACGGGTAAGTGGGCTTGTCAAACGTTCAACGCTATTTTCAAACGTTGTGTACGTAATGGAAAAAAGCGGAGAATCCCCGCAAACACACAGATTTATTGATCGTGTAAAGCTTCCAATTTCATGAAGATGTCAAACACGTGAAAACAAATTTTTGTTAATCTAGAACACGCGTAGCGTGTCTTGAAAGAATACCTGAAATGGGACGCGCCTGATCCGGCTAATCCGGTTGAAACTTTTCGGTGATGATGCGAGACCTCGCCCCGCCGGAAAACCTAGACCCGCAAAAAAAACCAAATTGGATGGGACGTCGAGCACCGCGGGAAGCGGAAATTCGGATACTTTGTCCGAAACTTTGCATTCTGAATTCATGCTCAAGCGGGAAGCCGCGAAGAAAGCGTACGAGGCGAGGAAACAAAAAGACTTGACAAATAACAGAGTAGTGTTAAAGTTATTGAATTTTCTCACGATTACATCGATGGAAGGCCCAATGCACAAGCCGCCCTCATCAACCGCAGAAAAAAAAACAAATACTAAAAAAATATGCTTAATTTTAATTTTGTATGTTTTTTAGTTTTCATATGTTTTTTTGGTATGTAATAATAATGTGCGCTAAAGTAACACAAAATGTGTTTCAGCATGTCACAATACCTAATACTCTAGGTGCTGTTTGGTTTACCTATATTCGGTGTATTCAAGCATGTTTGAAATTGAAAGTTATTAAAAACTGTGTTTGGTAGTGCACATGGGTGGAGTTTAAAAGTTGCTCGAGCCTGATATTTAACGTATTAACAATTCGTCTCATCATGAATGTATTTCAACAAGTTTTGAAAACCCAGCCCCCCCCCCCCCCCCCCCCCAACCCCCCCACCCCCCCCCCCCCCCCCCCCCCCCCCCCCCCCCCCCCCCCCCCACCCCCCCCCCCCCCGCCCCCCCCCCCCCCCCCACCACGCCGCCCCCACCCCCCCACCCACCCCTCCCCCACCGACCCCCCCCCCCCCCAACACCCCCCCCCCTCCCCCCAACCCCCCTTCGCTGCGGCGAGTTTTGTTAAAAAAAATTCGTTTAAATTAACGTTTTTTTGTTGGAGTTGCTTATTGTTTAAGAAAATTTGAAACCCGCAAAATTCTCTATATAAACGACGAATATTTAAATGTTATTACTAATGCTGCAAGTGGACCGTTAACTTCAATTTCCGCGAACACTAAAATAACATCCCTCATAATTCAATTCCCCCACCGTTATAAAATGTTACATATTGGCATAGTTTTCATACCCGCAACAACAATTCACAATTACAAAATGTTACTTTTCATACTGAAATAGTATCTATACCCACAAACACTTTATTTTGATATACTTAGTACATCTTCAAAAAGGCCTTACTTGAATTGCATAGATTGAGAAGAAGGCAATTGAAACAACAAATGTTATAGTAAAAGATAACATGCTGATATACAATGAAATACAACAACATATACAATATTTGCATTATATCAAAATTAAATAACACGTTCTAAGTGTTTTCGCATGAAAAACTTCTTATCTGCTCATTCTAGAGCAAATAAGATACAGTTTTTTTAATTTGAAAAACCTCATTAGATTATAAAAAGCTTGTCTTATTATTTCCAAAAATTGAAGTACAACTAACTACTTGGTTTAAAAAATGTTCTAATCATATTGTTGTACGCTAATAACCTCGTAAACCAAAAAAATTCGGCTCATCAGTTTTTCCAAATACAAATGCATATTTAGTACCTTTAAACTGCCTTAGAAAACTGTTGTAACAGCCTAGCCAAACACTCTTTAAAGCTGCATATTTGCAGCCCATAAACGAATAAAAATGCAGTTGCAGAAACATACCCAAATACCTTCCAATAGTCCTTAACCTTTGGTAAAAGATTCGTGAGTCCGAAACTATATTCCTTGTGATGTTGCTTGCTCGACTTGTTAATAGATGACTATTCTATGAATGTATCAGCCAATGGTGTTCTTGATATTAGAGATCGCTTCAACAACTTCAATACCTGTAGGCGAGTAAGACAATCAACACATAGAAAATGTATGTTGACAATAGTTCAATAATTCATTGGCATTTGAAAAAATTGATAAATTAGAGATACAGGTCAACGATACGCAAAATGAGGATATGGCATGCATTACAACTTAGGGTGTTTGGCGTTGCCACTAAAACTGTATAAGTGCAGCATGCCTGGACCAAATTGGGTATTTGTTCCTTAGCTATGATTGATCTTATGCGACTTCTTTTTTAAGACCCTGGCTAAAGCCTTTATACCATTAATTAGTGCATACAACCTCCCGAACCCCATTATACAGATATTTAGAGGATAGGTGTAATAATATACAGTAATACATCTAGTATATATTTAAAAAAAAAAGGGATTAGACCTCAATCAAATCTTGCCAGTTCAGATTTAAATTACTGTTATGATACTTGTTACATGTCTGCACATTCTACTGTCATAAATTGAAAATAGTTGGTGTATATGGCTCATACCTAATGCTTATGATTTTTTAAGTGGGCACAACTCAAGCCATGAACAACATTACCCTCTCATATTTTCTTCCATTAGGCAGTACCTGTAACCAATCACAAAGAAAGACGTCACCATCTTTTTCATAGAGCATGTCAATTCAAACAATTAGAAAATTTAGAGTAATGATAATAAGATTCCACAATATGGTGTGATTAACGTAAACGTAATAACCAACTTTAGTCTAGTACCATTTCCTCATGAACGGGCTGATTTTTGGGTTTGAAAGGTACAAAATTAATTCAAATGCAATTAAATTATTAGTTGCAAAGATTCAACCTTCTAAACCATACCTCCTGAACCATACCCCTTGAACCATAACCCATGAGTTAATGCGTTTTAGATCTTTACTATTAAAGACACCGAGATACCCCCTTTTGCTTCCATAAGTGACCAGCACTCGGTTTCTGTCTGCCCACACTGCCCAAATCAATATTTTAACATACGTTTATTATGATACATATTGACCCGTTTGACAAAAACTACCATCCACATAAGTAAGTTGGTCAAGCTTGTCATCTCAACTTCAAAATGTTTATCGTTAAAAAATTGGTGAATCGGTAAGAGTGAACAACCTCATAGTCTTATCAGTTTATGGGGCTACTGTTTCTTTTCCAGTATACTTGTAGATCCCCTTTGAACAGATCTTTGATTAGATTGTTAAAGCTTTAGTTATCTTGGATAAATCCAAAACAACTATGATAGAAACCTTTTTGTATATATAAAGATTTTGCGGAATCTAACCTTTATATACCAGAAGAACAACAAAACAATATAACAGTAACACAAGAACTTTCTCTCAACTCACAATATATTGAATGATTCACAAAACAACTATATGTTTTGCCTAATAGCTATATCTCTAAGTATATGTCTAACTATGTCGTAAGGTTCCTTTTATACACCAAGGAAACCCTAATGGGCTTACAAAACGCGTTAAGTGATCATGCATATCTATTCCTAATTTATCTCATGCATATCACATAAGCAGTATTAACTAAACAAGACTAACAGTACTAACTATATACTGGCAGTACTAACGTTGTACTGGCAGTACTAACTATAACTAATAGTACTAACTATTACAACTAGCAGTACTAATAACTTAGATTATTTTCTAAGTTCTTTAGCAGCAGCACTATCTTGAATCACCAATACTAACTTCCAAAGCTAGCAGTGTTAAGTTCTTTCAGCAATACTAAGTTGTAGAATTCCATAATTCCCAACACTCCTCCCTTAAACTTGTGATTTACCCTCAAATCATTAAGTTTCTTATATCTTCTTAGTCTGCACTGTTGAGGATGCTTCTAATCACATTTCTACTACTATAATTGTGACTTGACAAACCTGATTAGCTCATAACCCATTTCACTTTGATGATCAACTTCTAGCCTTCTACTCATCATTTTTGACAGAGTATCTTGTGATAGAGGATATTTCTTTTCTACCATCATGTGAATCACAAAACCAGTATCCATTAACAGCACATGAACTCCACAAAAATTATGTAACTTCCAGTTTATTGGATTCCAGTCTTGTTGATTTCTCCATATTTCATCTTCTTCATTTGGTTCCAGCATTGTCTTCAGATCTCCCCAAAGCTATATGTCATAACCTCCTGGTCTTGCTGTCTGAAATCTTTTCTTGACCAATATGTACAATTCCAGCACATTTTGCCTATCAAAGTCATAAAGCATTGCACTAAATATCTTGTAATGTTTAACACTTGCATCTGCTCTTTTGATTTGATAATAGAATTCACCATTTGCTAGAATCTGTGTCTCCCAGTCAACTATTGGATACTTTGTTGCTAATGCTTCAACATCAAGACTTTCATCTTCTGGAACAATGTTCAAGTAAGCTTGAAGTTCTTCTTTCTCAGTATCATCTTCTAACTTCTGTTTCTTAGCACTTTCTTCACTAAGAGTTTCTCTTGCTCTTTTTCTAGTAAGTGATTTATTTCTTCTTCCTCTAGCTGTCCTTGAACTTTCTTTCATAGCTTGTTCAGCTATAACATTATCTTGCTGACCTATCTTTTCTTCAAATCTTGATCTTTTCATAACTTCCTCAGTTTTTGTCTGTTTTTGGTCATTTAAGCTCGTTTTTAGAGGTAAAAGATATGTGTAATTAAGCACATATCAGTCTTCATAGCTCATTCCCTTGAAATGACTCATCTTGTATCCACCTTGATTCTTCAGATACAGACATATGTTCTTCTTTACTTCAGCCACAAAGAAAGGTTTATTTTAAAGTGTATGATACCTTAGAATAGCAAGATCACTCCAATCAATATCATGAGCTTCATCAACTTTATCTGCAACTTCTTCTCTTTCATCCAACTGCTTTTGTAATTCCAAGGCTGTTTTAAAGTCAATCCTTTCTTGTTCTTGTTCTGCCTTAAGTCTAGCTTGTTCCTCCTCAAATACCTTCTTAGCTAATTCCTCATCAACACTCATTTGTACTTGAACCCTCTTCTTGATTTTCTTTGGATGCTCAAACTCTTGCATAATTGCTTTTCCTTTATCCTTTGCTTTTACACTAGCAGTACTATCCAATTCACTGGCAGTATTAATATCAGCAGTACTAACTCCACCACTGCCAGTACTAACTTCTCTTCTTCTTTTGATGTAAGTTTGAACATTTTCAACACTTCTCCTTCTTCTAGCTGCATCAACAAGAGCTGTAGATGCACTAAAAATTCCTAACTGCTCTTCAGGTTGATCACTAATCTGAGTATCATCAAACCTCCCCTGATCTGCAGCATGTGGAGGAACTAAAGAAATTCAAGCATCTAAATCCAGTTCTTCAATCAAACTCCTCTCCTGATTGGAAAGATCCTCCTCAGCTTCCTCATCATCAGAGATTACAACTTTGGTTCTCCTCCTATCTTGGCTTTTCTTGATTGTCTGCTCTAACTTCTTTACCTTTTTGATCAATTTTGTAAGAGCAGCATTGTAAGTCTGTTTTGTTTGCTTTAATTCAGACTCCAAGCTTTCAACCTTTTTGGATAGTGAGGTACAGAGATCCGTCAATTCATTAAGTGATAAACTACCCTCATCACGTCTAAGTGAGTGAACACTTTGGAGAGGTGATTTATGGGGCATTAGAGCAGCCTCCTTAGTAACAGGTGTGGTTTGGTTAGATGGTGGTGTAGATGGTGGTTGTGAGGTTGATGGATGTGTTTGGGGTGATAATGAGGGTGAAGATGTTATTCTGGAAGGAGATGACTCAGGTGCAATAAGCATGGTTGGAAATAGTGATATGTCCACCCCAGAATATCCCCTGGAAGCCCGTTTCATATTACTGAACAGTTTTTGTGTAAGGGTAGGTGTAGGAAAGGTTCTCTTATGAGGTAAAATCATTCTCTTGCGTTTGTTCAAAAAGATTTGAATGAATCTAGGATACATCAAAAACTTTGACCTACTATACAAGATCTTTTACATGCCTCAAAATTAAGTTTGGAAAAGTTAAAGGTACGAGTTAGTTGCCACAAATGATGCAAAGCTATATTGCTACTAAACTGCTCCCAAGCAGTCTTCTTAGGACTCAAACAGTGGAGAATGGTATGAATGAAGAATTTCCACTGAGGGGAAAAATGTCCCTTTTGAAAAGTTAGGCTATCAGAAGTGATTACATACCAATAGAGCCAGTTGCTTAAATTTTTTTGCAGTAGTTAGAGTTTTAAGACCTTCAGAATCCTCAAGCTTGAGATGTCTTTTAATGGAGGCCTCAGAAACAAATACCTTGACCTTCCTATCTATGGTAGCAGTGATTCCCCTGACTCCATCCTTAGTTGTGCTCAAAGCAGCAGTTTGCCAAAATTGTTCTATAGAAGCATAAAGGGTTGGGCATTCAGTGAGGGCATTCTTGATATTACATGTAGTTAGAAAATCAATGATTTGATGAAACTCCCTCACTTCCTTCTGACTTCTCCAAGTAGGCAACCATGTTGTGCTTGTCGCAAAATTCCAAATTCACCATTTGATGAATAGAAAGTGAATTAAGGTACTAGGATATGGTCGTAGGAGAGAGTATAAGTGTTTTGGTAGAGATAATTAAGATATGAGAGAGTTTTTAAGGTTTTAAATTTGCATCGAATGAATAAGATTTGTACTTATCTTGAAGAAATCTTATGTTTATATAAAAAGATCTTGAATTCTCCAATTAGTCAAACTTATAGACGAAGTAGTTGGCGGAAATTTCACAACGGCTATATTTAGAGAAGGAAATTTTGTAATGGCTCAAACAGTACTAATGGTCACTCAGCAGTACTAATATTAGCATAGCAGTACTAACTCTAAGTCTAGCAATATTAAAATATGACTATCATTACTAAGTAATGCCTATCAGTACTAAGTAATGCCCAACAGTACTAAGTAATGCCTAGCAGTACTAACATTGAGATACCAGTATTAACCTTAATTTCGTCCAAAGAGCATTTCCATGACCAAATATTGTCTCTCACAATCTCTCTTTCTGTTTTTATGCTTACACAATATCTCTTAATTCTTTTTGCTCACCAATTCACTCTTTCTATTTTTATCACACAACTCTCTTTCTGTTTTTCAGCCCACTTAATCTCTTTATTTTTTTCTCACCAATTCAGACAAAATTATACAATGTGCCATCAATTCAATTAGTTTCATACTGTCCTCCCCACTTCCAAGTGTGTTAACTCTTGAGAGAGGTGGATCATTAGACTATTTAGATGTAGTCTTAAACCTAGTTTAAGCATCTACAACCCCAATATGGTATCTTGGCACCTAGGACTACTACCTGAACCCGTTCCTTAAGGATTTGGCTCATTAAGTGTTGCCATGGATTGGGTCCTATTGATGTTACCACTATCTTGCTCTGCTTCTAAGCTAGAAGCAGTAGTGGCAGCCCTTTCCATTCTGTCACCCAACTCCTTATGGACAGCCTCATCACCAACCTTTACAGGGGGACTACTAGACTGAGGTATCTTGGTGTCCCTACCTCTTTTGACATGCCTAGATGTTTTTTATTCTTTTTAAACTACTTTTGATATTACATGTCCTTTCATCCATGCTTGACTGCATATTGACATAAGTAGCCTCCCCTCAAATAATACTTCAGAGGTAAAGCATTCAACAGTAAGTACTCAATTTTCTTTTCGTATAATTGTTAGTCCAAAACCAAGAAAAATACAAACTAAAGCATTTTCTTGTTTAGCAGTATTAATTTTAACTAGCAGTTTTAACTAACAGTATTAAGTATAACTGACAGTACTAGTTATACTTAGCAGTACTAATGAATATAACTAACAGTACTAATCCTTTACAAAACTTTACAAAGACATAAAGAGATTTAAACATTAAGGATTAAGCATTCTAATACTTGAGACCAAGTACTGAAACCTTCCAGCTTCAAAACCTTTTGTAAGAAGATCTACAACATTATGTTTAGTATCAATTTTAACCATTTAAATTAACTTTTTAGCATTGCAATCTCTTATAAAAAGATGTTTAATCTCTATATGTTTTGTTTTAGAATGTTGAACAGGATTTTTAATAATGCAGATAGTACTGTTATTATCAATGTAAATCATAGTATTTATGAAATTATACCCATAATCCAGCAATTGACTTTATTATTCCTGAATCTTTGTCTGAATAAAAGTTTGTAACATAATAAAGTATTGATATTGCAGGCAAAGAAACCTTGTCATAGAGTTGGATAGCTGCATGTATTCTGCTTCAGTTGTGGAATTAGCCACAATTGTTTATTTTTTGCACTGCCAAGAGATTAGTCTGCAACCTAAGAACCGACATCCTCCTATTGTTGATTTTCTATCAAGACTAGCACCAGCATAGTCACTATCAGAATAAGCTATCAAATCCAGAGGTGAATCCTTAGGATACCAAAGGCCCAAAGTAGGTTGACCCTTAAGATATCTAAAGATTCTCTTCACAGCATGCAAATGAGAAGCTTTTGGTTGAACTTGAAATCTTGAGCATGCACACACAGCAAACATAATGTCTGGCCTGGAAGACGTTAAGTACATTAGTGATCCAATCATGGACCTGTATAAGTGAACATAAACATCTGTTCCATCTGCATCTTTTGATAAAGGCTTGTGTGTCTCCATTGGTGTACTGGCTGACTTTACACTAGAAAAACCAAACTTCTGTAAGATGTCACCAACATATTTATCCTGACTGAGAAATATTCCATCTTTTCTCTGCTCAACTTGCAGTCCTAGAAAGAAAGTGAGTTCCTCCATAGAGCTCATCTGAAATCTTTTGTGCATAAGCTTCTCAAACTCAGTACTCAAAGACTCCTTTGTAGATCCAAAAATGATGTCATCTACATACACTTGAACAAGTAGAATGTCATTCTTAATCTTCTTGATGAACAAAGTCTTATCAATTGTCTCTCTTCTGAATCCATTTTCCATTAAGTATGTAGATAAAGTCTCATACCAAGCTCTAGGAGCTTGATGAAGACCATACAATGCTTTCTTTACCTTGTATACTCTTTCTGGAAATTCTGGATCCACAAAACCTGGAGGTTGGCTTACATAAACCTTCTCTTCTATAGTGCCATATAAAAAGGCACTCTTTACATCCATCTGGTACACAGTGAAACCCATAAATGAGGCATAGGCCAGAAATAGCCTGATTGCTTCTATCCTTGCAACAGGAGCAAACACTTCATCATAATCTATGCCTTCTTCTTGTCTATGACCCTGTGCAACTAGCCTAACTTTATTTCTAAAGACCCACTTAGTACTAATGGCCTTCTTACCATAAGGTAAATCTACTAGTGTCTAAACATTCAGTAGCTTGAACTGGAAAAGCTCTTCTTGCATAGCTTCTACCCAGCTTTCATCATCCAAATCCCGAGTTACCTTATTTGGTTCCATTTGAGAGAGAAAACAAGCAAATAAACAATTGTGGAAATCTTTGTGATTTGTTCTTCTTTGCTTGTTTATGAATGTGATTAATCCTGCTTCAGTCTGCTTGATCATTTTTCTTGTCTGTACTGCAGAGTGCACTTCTCCAATGATTTGATCTTTAGGATGATCCTTGTTTGCTCTAGTGGAGGGAATAGGACTGACTGCTATTACTGTCTCTAAATTATTGTAGTCAGCCTCTGCACCCTCATCTCTATCATTATAAGCATCATAAAAAATTCTAGCATCTTGATAATCAAAAGATGAACTAGCAGCATTAACCGTAATTTGTGTTGAAATGACCACTTTATCAAAAGTACTTTGGAAATATTCATTTTTATCACCAGCAGTATTAACAGTTGGACTAGCAGTATTAATACTGTTAGTACTGTTAATGTTTTCAGCATCATCTCCAAACTTCACTTGTTGATCCAAACTGCCTAGATCATCAGTTTTATCTCCTTCAACACATGATGGTTGTTCAGTTGCCTCCTTGCCAACATCATCATTAGGTTTAGCTTCCTTAGAACTTGAAGGAAAATAGGAACTAGTATGCAGCAGTGGTAATAAAATGTATTCTTGATCAGGCATTTTCTCTTTTCCAGCTTGTCTTGCATCAGAATTAGTCTCTGAACCTGCATAACCATTAGTTCTATTTCCTGCACTGACTGGTTGATAATTCATAGAATTTGTGAGAGAATCAATATCAAACAGCCATGTTGGCCCAATTCTTGCAACATTTGGTTTGTTTTCAAGAAAGTTTACATGCAGGTTTTCCTCTACCTTTCTAGTTCTACTATTTAATACTTTAAAGGCCTTTCTATTTATAGAGTATCCAACTAAGAACCCCTCATCTGCCTTGCCATCAAATTTTCCTAAGTAATCAAGGGTGTTAAGAATAGTAAATGGACAGCCAAAAGGTCTCATAAAACTTATAATAGGTGTTCTACCAATTAAGAGTTCATAAGGTGTCTTATTATGAGGTTTAGTCACTAATACCCTGTTTTGTACATAACAAGCAGTATTAACTGCTTCAGCCCAAAAGGTTATAGGTAATAGTGAATCTGCCAACATAGTTCTAGCTGCCTCTATGAGTGTTCTATTCTTTCTTTCAGCCACTCCATTTTGTTGTAGAGTCCTAACATTACTGAATTCCCTCTTAATCCCTTTTATTCCACAAAACTGATTCATGTCATAATTTTTAAACTCAGTCCCATTGTCACATCTGATGATTTTAACTTTGTGATCCAATTGGTTTTCTATTCTTGTTATGAAATCTTTAAGGATTCCACAAGTCTCATCCTTTTTAGCTAAGAAGAAAACCCAACTAAATCTGCTATAGTCATCAGTGATCACTAGGCAATATATTTTATCCATAATACACTTTACAAAAGTTGGTCCAAATAAGTCCATATGCAAAATTTATAAAGGTTGGCAGACAAAATTCACAAGCTTGGTCTTACAAGTGGCTTTGTGTTGCTTTCCTTTATGACAAGCAACACATGTGTGGTCATTATCAAAAATCTTTAAAGGCAAACCTCTAAAAAGATTTCCTTTCACAAGTTTATTTAGAGTTTTAAAATTTATATGACCTAGCCTCCTATGCCATATCTTAGACTCATCATTTGTGGCCTTTGCAAACTAACAAGTCAAACCTTTAGATAGAACAACATTCTTTAGGTCAAAACTATATATATTATCCTTTCTGGGAATCTTAAGCATTACTTGACTTTCATCAGGTAGCTTAAATTCAGGAGAAAGAATAAGACATTCAGATTCAGTGAAAAGAACATTGTTTTTCCCGTCACACATCTGTGAGACACTAAAGAGGTTAAACTTAAGTTCCTTCACAAAGTACACATCTTCAAAGTCTAATTTTCCAGTTCTAATTTTACCTTTACCAGTTATTTTACCTCCTTTAGAACTGCCTGCAAATGCAACAAATCCTCCATTATAATATTGATAATCTGTGAGATAGAACTTGTTACCATTCATATGCCTGGAGCATCCACAGTCAAATATTCCCGTATCTTTTAAAGCAACTTGTGGATCACCTTGCATATCAAACAAAAGAGAATTAGTTTCTCTTGGGGACCCAAGCCATTACTGACTTGAGTCTGCCTGTTGGATCAACATAGTTAAATTTCTTACAAATGAATGATCCACTATTTTTAGAGATATGATCCATGACTTTTCCTGTTGGTCTCTAAACCCAGCATGCTGAGGACTTAACAACATTAATCCCTTGTTTCCCAATAGCACTTGACACCCTTTTTCTCTTAGTAGTATTAACAGAATTTACCTTAGCAGTATTAACTTTGTTATACAAATTTCTATTTTTAAGTGCTGTTTGTTGGTAAAAAGGTCTCCTAGATAGTGAATGTGACTCCTAAAAAGCATTTGGTCTTGGTTTTGCAACATTCACAAAGGATTTAGGTGCAGCAGTATTAATGGTCCTAGCAGTACTAACTGGTACTAAGATTCTCTTAGAAGAATTTTACCAAAATATTTAATTTGTACTAGGCCAGACTTGGTTAAAACTGATTTTGGTGCAAAATTCCTTCTAGAATTAGAGAAATTTTAATGATTAGTCCTCATAGCATTATTCCAAACTGGTCTAACTTCCCTTTGACCAGTTCCCTTTTGTTCATTGTTCAACACAGGTTTTTGTACCATCTTTTTATCATGAAAATCACAGTCTTTAATTAGATGGTTAAAACTCCCACACACAAAACAAGCTTTCTTTGTAACTTGAAATCCAACTCCTAATTTCTGAGTTTTCTTTTCATTCTAGTTTGTTCTGTTATTCCTAGGATTTTGACTAGCTTTCCTAGGTTGATTAGCTTGCTCAGGTTTATGTTGAACATTATCAGATTTTACTACCCTTACTTCAGACTCATCCTCTAATGTCAACTTTGATCCTCTTATTTCATTCTTTTATTTATTTTGTCTCATCAAATTAAGAATCCTAACAACTAACACTTTTATTGATTTTTAATCCAGAGCCTTCAAATTCAGGCTGTTGGAACTCCTTAAGACCAGAGTTGGATAAATCAATAGTTGGGGGTGCAAATAAACCTGTAGGTGGAGGTGCAACAACATTATAACTTTCAAACACCAAACCTTTTCTACTGTTATCAGTAATTTGACTCCCTATCAATTTTTCTAAACTCTTAAAAGCATTTTCAAAATTGTCAATTTTAATCTTATTGCTCCCTTTTTCTTTCTTAAGATTTTCTATCTGACTTTTTAGCACACTAATTTATGAGTCTTTATATGAGGCATCTCTTTTCAAAACTGCAATTTGGTCACAAAACATAACCTCATTCTTCTTGTAGAAGACAAGTTGTTCTTCTACAAAGGCTAGACCTCTTTTATAGTTAGCTAAGTCAAACTCAGATTTATTGAACTCTACTCTTAAATTATCATACTAAGTTTTAAGAGTTTTTTAAGATAAGTGTTAGAACAAGTTTTGTCATTGAGTACCTCTGAGTCTGAGAAAGCCATAAGAGCCATGTTGGTAGTTTTGGGTTTTTTATATATTTTTTATTACCATATTTTTAGCATTATATATGGGCAATTTTCCGAAAACATATAAAGTTGGGAATAAAAGGAATGTCTATTCTTCAACTTAGTACCTTTATTACTGCTCTGACTGCTGAAAGAAAGAACTTAATCACACGATAATGGAATACTTAAAATACTTTCTGCAGCTTTGGAAGTTAGTACCCCAGTAGTACCCCGCCCGTGATTCAAGATAGTGCTGTTGCTTGCTATGCTCTCACTTCTTGCTTTGCTGAAGAACTTAGAATATATTCTAAGTTTATTAGTACTCGGTGCTGACTTTACTCTCTATACTGTCTGTTAGTTGTAATAAGTTTAGTACTAGTTAGTTTTATATAGCTAGTACTACTATACTAGTACAAATGTTAGGACTTCTAACTACTACCTTACTGCCCCAGTATATAATTATACTCTGGTTAGTCTTGTGTTTTATTAATACATAACGGTGCTTATAGTTATGCCATGAGATAAATTAAGAATAGATAGCCAATGATCACTTAATACAAGTTAAAATAAAAACAAACCTAAAAAATATAAAAATAACGGCACTTTTTTTGGTAAGAAGCCCATTATTAAGGGTTTTCCTCCCTTGTGTATAAAAGGAACCCTACTGCCTACGGCGTATTAGGACATATACTTTAAAGATATAGCTATTAAAGCTATTTAGCAAAACATATAGTTGTTTTTGGTTGTGAAATATCATTCAATATATGTGAGTAGTTGAGAGTAAATGTTCTTTGTGTACCACTGTTATAGATTAATATTGTTTTTGTTGTTCTTCTTTCCTTGCTTTTCTTCTGGTATATAAAAGTTTAGATTTCATTTATTTACGTTTGTGTTTTTCCAGCATTAATTCTTTTATTTGATATACAAAAAGGTGTTTTCGTTTTCTCTTCTTCTATCGTCTAGTTGTTTTGGATTTTAAATGATTTATCCAAGAGATAACTAAAAACACTAAAAAAAAAAAATAAAAAGAACAAAAACAAATACCTAAGATAAAAGCATAAACAGCTACATAATCAAAAGATCGATAAGATAAAACGAGATATCTTGTTCCAAAAATTAAACACCCTCGGCACACACCCCATCAGTGGAATCGTCTGAGAGCTATGTGATCTAAAAAACCAAGATCCCGGCAGGAATACAAAAAGAAAGATCTTTAATTCATCTTTATTTATTCAACGACAAAGAACCCATGGCTCGTAGCAACTAACTATCTACAATTCTATATTCTAATACAGCAAAATCTATCTATACTTCTAACAAACCCAAAACAATGTTGTTGCAAAAAAAAGGTTTGCCCCCCCCTCTTCTCAAAACAAATTGTTAACTATGAGATTGAAGCTAAGAATACAGAACAGAGAATTTTCAAAGTTTCAAATTATGCTCTAATGGGAGTGTCATAAGAATATGGGCAAATTCCTTTTTCTTTCTTTCAAAACCTTTACCTCGAAAACATAGGGCAAATGAAGAGATAGTACCATCCTATACTTCAAACACAAATTTGACTTCAATTACAAATTCAAACACACACAAAATATCAACGCTACTTTACTCCACCCATCTACTTGTCAAACAATACCCAGGTTCCAGTTATTATTAAAGAGAAGGCCTAGAAGAAGAAGAATTAAAACAACGCAAGCCTAGTAATATGATGTGCCCCTCCAATCCCACATACCATTCAATATTGACATTTCAGTCCAATAACACAAAAACAACAGGATGCCCAAAGACGTTTGTTTGAGGAGGAGGGCCATCAAGCTAGATTTGGTGGTCATGCTGCCACAAAATGACCATCAAAAGCAGACACGCCTGAAAGGCAGATGTAGAAAACTTTTAAATAACTTAAATAATAATATAAAACGCTTCTAGCACAATAAGCACTTGACTCAGAAATTCTAAAATCTTAAAAAAATTTTAAGTAGAAACAACAATAACCACGAGGCTTCCAAATCAACAAAAAATGTAAGCCATTTGCCGATCTTGGGGTGAAAACATCTCGCACTCAAATCTCTCAAGAAGATCTCTCAACTTAAAATTCTTGAGAAGGCGTTTTGGTGCCTGTTGAATAATGGAACATTCATGTTGTCATCTGGAGGAAATAAACCAGATCTCTTTGAACAGCAAACAATGGCGTTGATGAGTCTTTACAAAAACAATTTCAAGATTATTGAACAAGAGTAAAAGAACTGTATCACAAGCTCAAATTCTAGTCTCTGCAGAATGTGCATTTGTGTCCATCATCCAAGCAGTACCTAGTAGTTTAATACTACTGACTGCTAGTATCAAGTTAGTACTGCTAGCACACTGTTACTGACTCCTACTACTTACTACTACGGCTTTACTACTTCTAACTATACTACTGCTAATCTTATGATATCAACTCTTGCTAATTTGAGGGATGCTGCTGTCTATGCTTTTTTTTTTGGTGCCCAACCAACCAAATCCAAATGAATGGGTCTTAACTTGTGTAGATGACTTAGAATAAATCCTAGGAGGATGATTTAGATGAAAATGTATTTAAAGTGGGGCAATTGGGCACTTGTAAGTACTATTGGTCTATGCACTGCTAGCGAATGAGAGCTAGGACAGTATTACCAAAGCACTGGTAGAAAGATCACTATAACTGAGTGCTACAAACTCCCTACCTTCTGGTTATGACAAGGTACAAAAGTAGACAAATGCTTATAAAAGAGAAAAATGTGTCATAAGGATGGTACAATTCCGCAAGGGAGTTGCCGAAGTCCAAGACGGGCCCCAAAGAATAGCAGCACAGCGACCCCGGAATCACGACAAACTCAAAAACTTTTCAAAGAAAAACTGTGAATGGTGGAAGAACCTGTCTTCAAAGCTATGGTAGTCCATATGATGGAGCTTCCAGGAGCTTTCTATTCTGATGGAGCTGCTGCTCGGAGCTCTCTCTGGTTTTGATTAAGTATTAAAAATATAATGGCAAATGAGGAAGTCAGTTCCCTCTAAAAACCAAACCCCAATACCAACATCTCTTAATAAGAGGCTTTCCTTTTTCCTTCCTTTCCCTCATACCAGTAGGTACATCAATGACTAAACTTTCTAAAAAAAAAGAAAGATAGAAATTCTAAAACACGTTGTCTTAATAAAAATACTCTTAAAAAAACTTAGTATGATAATTTAAGAGTATGTTCAATAAAATCTGAGTTTGTGACTTAGCTAACTATATAAAAAGAGGTGTCTAAAAAAAAAGGTCTAAGGGAAGAAAACTAAAAGGCCTTTGTAGAAGAACAAAACTTGTCTTCTACAAGAAGAATGAGGTATGTTTTGGGGACCAAATTGCAAGTTTTGAAAAAAAAGAGATCCTGTCATATAAAGACTCATAAATTAGTGTGCTAAAAAGTCAGATAGAAAATCTTAAGAAAGAAAAAGAGAGCAATAAGATTAAAATTGACAATTTTGAAAATGCTTCTATTTAAATGCTTTCTAAGAGGTTGTAGATAAATGATAGTGAGGTCAAATTTTCGAACAAACTTTTCCTGATAACACAAAGTTTAAAAACAAAAGGGTTTAAGGATATGAAGTTTCATGTTGTTGCGAAGTATGTTTTGCAGTTTTTTGCAAAAATGTCACCTGCCACTCAAAAAACCAAAAAAAAAAAAGAGACCTAAAAAAGTGCAATTCACCCTCCCACCTACAACAGGCTTAATTTGACTAAACCTCCAGCTATTTGATTTATCCAACATCATAATAAAAATAATAATTAAAAATTCCAAACAACTCATGTCTTTGGGTTCCAACAGAAACATCCAAAACACAACAATTTTTGAGGCGTTCCAACATCAACAGCAGCGCTGAATTTGAAGCTAAGGATTCAAAGGTCAATAAAAAGAAGATTGTTCGTGAATACTACTCCCTCTAATGAGACTAACCACAAAGAAAACCTGTTTTCTTGTGCCACCCAAAAATTAAAAGATTTGGTTTCTCCTTGATTGTGATGAGGATGAGTCTGAAGTAAGGGTAGTAAAATCTGATAATGTTCAACATAAACCTGAGCAAAGAGCTAAGTCAACACCTAGGAAGCTATTCAAAATCCTAGGAAATGAACCAACAAACTAGAATGAAAAGAATACCAGAAATTAGGAGTTTGGATTTCAAGTTACAAAAGAAAATGCTTGTTTGTGTGTGGGGAGTTTTTAACCATGCTAATATCTAAAGACTGTGAATTTCCATGATAAAAAGATGGTACAAAAAACCTGTGTTTGAACAATGAACAAAAGTGGAACTGGTCAAAGGGATTTAACCAGTTTGGAATAAATGCTATGATGACTAACATTAACAATTTCTCTACATTCTAGAAGAATTTTTGCAACCAAAATCAGTTTTTTTAAAAAGTAAAAAAAAAAACAATAACCAAAACCCAAGTCTTGCTGCTAGTACAAATTAATACTCTCGGTAAATCTCTTCACAGAGCATCAGTAACCAAGTTAGTACAAGTACTCTCTCTTTCTCTTTACTGCTTTGCTAGGACCATTAATACTACTACTTACTCTACTTCCATACTGCTTAACTATAATAATACTAAATACTTTAACTTACTAATACTTGCTTTTTACTACTGCTTTAGGGCAGAAAACCTAAAAATCCCTTTGGGGAATGGTAGAAAACCAAGACCAAATGCTTTTTAGAGGAGTCACATTCACCATCTAGGAGACCTTTTTACCAACAAACAACACTTAAAAAAATAGAAACTTTTGTATACAAAGTTTAATACTTACTTACTACTTGTCTATACTTGCTAAAGGTAAATTCCTGTTAATACTACTTAGGGAAAAAGGGATGTCAAGGTGCTGGTTTGTTGGAAACAAGGGATTATATAATGTTGTAAAATCCTCTCCTCAGCATGCTGGGTTTTAGAGACCCAACAGGAAAAGGTCGTGGATCATGATCTCTAAAAAAAAAGGTGGATCAATTCATTTTTGTTAAGAATTTTAAACTATGTTGAATTCCAACAAACAGGTGCCGACTTCAAAGCAAAGTCATTAATATGGCTTGGGTCCCCCAAGAGAAACTAATTTCTCTTTTGGTTTGAATATGCGAAGGTGATCCAACAAGTTTGCTTTAAAAAGATACGGAAAATTTGACAGAGGATGCTCCACAAAGGCATATGAATGGGTAACAAGTTCTATCTCACTAGATTATCAATATTATGAATGGAAGGGATTTGTTGCATTTGCAAAGGAAGTTCTAAAGGGAGAGTAAAAATAACTGGTAAAGGTACAATTATAGACTGGCCAATTAGAGACTTTTTTGTAGGAGGATGTGTACTTTGTGAAGAACTTAAAGTTTAATATAAAAATCCCTCTTTAGTGTACTCACAGATGTAGAATGTTGACGGGGAAGACCAAAATGTTCTTTTTTCTTCCTATCCCTTTTAGTTCACTCTTCATATTTATTCTCCACTGAATCTGAATGTCCTTATTCTTTCCTCTCCCGAATTTAAGCTACCTGATAATCAAGTAATTGCTTCAAGAATTCCCAAAAGGATAAATATTTATAGTTTTGTTGACCTAAAGAATGTTGTTCTCTCTAAAGGTTGACTTGTTAGTTTGCAAAAAAGGCCCACTAATTGATGATTCAAGGATTGTGCATAATCAAAGGAGGACTAGGTCAATTATAATTATTAAAACTCCTAAATAAAAAAACTTGGTGAGAAGGAAATGCCTTGTTTTAGGGGGGTTTGCCTTTAAAAAAAAAAATATTTTTGGTTTGATAATACCTCACACTTGGTGGGTTGCTGTCATAGCAGGAAAGCATCACAAAATCACCTTTTTAAGGAACAAGCTTAGGAATTTTGTATGCCAACCTTTACAAATTTTGCATAGGACTTATTTGGACAACTTTGTAAAGTGTAATTATGGATAAAATATATTGCCTATGATCCTCAGATGACTACTAGCAGATTTAGTTGGGTTTCTCTTCTTAGCTAAAAAGGATGAGACTTGTGGGAATCCTAAGATTTCATAACAAGAAAAGAAAACAATTGGATCACAAAAGTTAAAATCATTCAATGTACAATGGGGACTGAGTTTAAACAATTATGACATGAATCATTTTGGTGGAATAAAAGGGATGTAGAGGGAAATTGCAGTAATGTTAGGACTCTACAACACAACAAAATGAGTGGCTAAAAGAAAGAATAGAACACATACATAATAGCAAGGCAGCCTAGAACTACTATGTTGGCAGATTCCACACTATTACCTATAACCATTTGGGCTGAAGCAGTTAATACTGCTTGTTATGTACAGAACAGGGTATTAGTGGATCTAAAAACCCTCATAATAAGACACCTTATGAACTCTTAATTGGTAGAACACCTATTATAAGTTTTATGAGACCTTTTGGCTGTTCCATTACCATTCTTAACACCACCCATGATTACTTAGGAAAATTTTATATGCAAGGTACAGATGAGGGCGGTTCTTAGTTGGAATACTCTAATCAATAGAAAAGGCCTTTAAAGTAATAAATAGTAGAACTAGAAAGGTAGCGGAAAACCTCATGTAAACTTACTTGAAAACACAAACCAAAATGTTGCAAGAATTGGGCCACAATGGCTGTTTGATATTGATTCTCTCACAAATTCTATGAATTATCAACCAGTCAGTGCAGGAAATAGAACTAATGGTTATGCAGGTTCAGAGACTAATTCTGATGCAAGACAAGCTGGAAAAGAGAAAATGCCTGATCAAGAATACATTTTATTACCACTGCTGCATACTAGTTCCTATTTTCCTTCAAGTTCTAAGGAAGCTAAACCTAATGATGATGTTGGCAAGGAGGCAACTGAACAACCATCATGTGTTGAAGGAGATAAAACTGATGATCTAGGCAGTTTGGATCAACAAGTAAAGTTTGGAGATGATGCTGAAAACATTAACAGTACTAACAGTATTAATACTGCTAGTCCAACTGTTAATACTGCTGGTGATAAAAATGAATATTTCCAAAGTACTTTTGATAAAGTGGTCATTTCAACACCAATTACAGTTAATGCTGCTAGTTCATCTTTTGATTATCAAGATGCTAGAATTTTTTATGATGCCTATAATGATAGAGATGAGGGTGCAGAGGCTGACTACAATAATTTAGAGACAGTAATAGCAGTCAGTCCTATTCCCTCCACTAGAGCAAACAAGGATCATCCTAAAGATCAAATCATTGGAGAAGTGCACTCTGCAGTACAGAAAAGAAAAATGATCAAGCAGACTGAAGCAGGATTAATCACATTCATAAACAAGCAAAGAAGAACAAATCACAAAGATTTCCACAATTGTTTATTTGCTTGTTTTCTCTCTCAAATGGAACCAAATAAGGTAACTCAGGATTTGGATGATGAAAGCTGGGTAGAAGCTATGCAAGAAGAGCTTCTCCAGTTCAAGCTACTGAATGTTTAGACACTAGTAGATTTACCTTATGGTAAGAAGGCCATTAGTACTAAGTGGGTCTTTAGAAATAAAGTTAGGCTAGTTGCACAGGGTCATAGACAAGAAGAAGGCATAGATTATGATGAAGTGTTTGCTCCTGTTGCAAGGATAGAAGCAATCAGGCTATTTCTGGCCTATGCCTCATTTATGGGTTTCACTGTGTACCAGATGGATGTAAAGAGTGCCTTTTTATATGGCACTATAGAAGAGAAGGTTTATGTAAGCCAACCTCCAGGTTTTGTGGATCCAGAATTTCCAGAAAGAGTATACAAGGTGAAGAAAGCATTGTATGGTCTTCATCAAGCTCCTAGAGCTTGGTATGAGACTTTATCTACATACTTAATGGAAAATGGATTCAGAAGAGAGACAATTGATAAGACTTTGTTCATCAAGAAGATTAAGAATGACATTCTACTTGTTCAAGTGTATGTAGATGACATCATTTTTGGATCTACAAAGGAGTCTTTGAGTACTGAGTTTGAGAAGCTTATGCACAAAAGATTTCAGATGAGCTCTATGGAGGAACTCACTTTCTTTCTAGGACTGCAAGTTGAGCAGAGAAAAGATGGAATATTTCTCAGTCAGGATAAATATGTTGGTGACATCTTACAGAAGTTTGGTTTTTCTAGTGTAAAGTCAGCCAGTACACCAATGGAGACATACAAGCCTTTATCAAAAGATGCAGATGGAACATATGTTGATGTTCACCTGTATAGGTCCATGATTGGATCATTAATGTACTTAACATCTTCTAGGCTAGACATCATGTTTGCTGTATGTGCATGCTCAAGATTTCAAGTTCAACCAAAAGCTTCTCATTTGCATGTTATGAAGAGAATCTTTAGATTATAAGGGTCAACCCACTTTGGGCCTTTGGTATCCTAAGGATTCACCTATGGAGTTGATAGCTTATTCTGATAGTGACTATGCTGGTGCTAGTCTTGATAGAAAATTAACAACACAAGGTTTTCAGTTCTTAGGTTGCGGACTAATCTCTTGGCAGTGCAAGAAATAGACAATTGTGGCTAATTCCACAACTGAAGCAGAATACATTGCTGCTTCCAACTGCTGTAGACAGGTTCTTTGGCTGCAAAATCAATTCCTTGATTATGGTTACAACTTTATGCAGACAAGGATTCATATGGATAATAAAAGTGCAATGTGTGTGGTGAAAAATCATGTCTATCATTTAAAGACCAAGCATATAGAGATTAGGCATCATTTCATTAGAGATTCCTATGAAAAGAAGTTGATTGAAATGGTAAAGATACATACAGACTACAATGTTGCAGATGTTCTTACTAAAGCCTTTGATGTGGCTAGGTTTCAGTTTTTGATTGCAAGCATTGGTATGCTTAATCCCTAGTGCATTGGTTAAGGGGAGGATGTTTGGTTTGAACTGCATTTGACTTGGGTATTGCTGGTATAGTGATGGTAAACTTAATACTATTAGATGTCAATTAATACTGCTAAGTATAATTAGTACTGCTAGTTATACTTAATACTGTTAAGTTAGTACTATTATTTTATTTTCTTGGTTTTAGGCTAACATTTGCAGGTTAAGCAATGCAGTATGGTTGGATTTAAGGGGAGGATATTGCTTATAACATGAATGTCCTTTCGGTGTTGGTTATAAACCATACAACAAATGGTTATCAATTCACCATGTCTAACCAACAAGAAAGAATTAGCTATTCCAGGGAAAACGACAACTGGTAAAGAATAATCAAATCCGTTGATGGCTGATAGTTTGCCAAAAACTATTCTTCCAACTAAGTTAGTAGGATGACTTGAGGTTAAATTTGGGAAGTAATGGGACAAAAATAAATGGTCAAAATTAGTATTTTGGTCTTGGTTAACATGTTTTTTACTTTATTCATGGGTTATGATATTTATGGATCCTCTATTGAATTCTCATTTGTCTTTCTAGGTATTTCCTAGTGTGTTTGGGATGAATAGAGGCATGTTGTTGCATGATTATTGGAGAAAAAGTTAATACTGATAGCCAAATTCTTAATACTGATGGGCAAAAATATTAGTACTGCTAGACAAAAGTTAATACTGCTAGGCTAAGATTAGTACTACTGGGTTATCGTTTTGAATGTTTGGTTAATAACAGATTTTCAACTCTTTAAATATTACCGTTGAGGTTTTTACGCAACTAACTAAGTATATAAGGTTCTAACTTTGGTTCATTGTAATCTTTACCTTATTTACACAATATCTTAAGCTAAAGATACAATTTATTCACTTATCCACGTTCAAAATCTTATACACTCTCTATAAAATCTCAATTGCTTTCACCAAACACCAATTTGTTCTAAATCGACATTACCCCAGCACTTACATCAGTATTTTACTCATTACCTCTCATGGCTTATATGGAATTCTGCGACAAGCATAACATGGTGGCTTTTCTTCAAAAGCCAACTGGAAGTGAGGAATTCCATCAGATAGTAGATTTTCTTCCTGGTAGTCATATCAGGTATGCTTTAACTGCTAATCCTACTATCTATGTTTCTCTGATTGAACAGTTTTGGCAGACTGTTACTGTCGAAACAATCAATGAAGGAGAACAACAATTAATTGTTACAGTTGATGGACAAACATTTGCTATTACTGAAGCATCTGTTAGGAGACATCTCTAATTAGCAGATGCAAATGGTATTAGTTCTTTGCCCAATACTGTAATTTTTGATCAATTCACTCTAATGGGGTATGTTTCCAATGATGACAAACTCACTTTTCAAAAAGGTAAATTTACACCCCAATGGAGATTTTTGATCCATACCATCATACATTGTTTAAGTCCTAAGAAAACTTAATGGGAACAATTTTCAAGTAATATTGCAACTGCAATCATTTGTTTGGCTACTAACAGGACTTTTAAGTTTTCAAAACTGATTTTTGATGGTATGGTGAAAATGTGGATAATAAAACAAATTTTTTGATGTATCAACGATTTGTACAAATACTTTTGAATAAAAAGAAAAGGCTTCTTAATGCATATAACATAATATATGTTTCTCCTTCTTTAACTCAAAAACTTTTTAGCAACATGAAAAAGAGGTTTTACATGGGTACATATACCTCTATTTGATACTATGCTAGTTCATGACCAACCTGGTCAGGGTGAAGGACCAACACTCACTGTTAAGTCCCAACACACACCTTCTGCTTCTCCATCTACCTCACAACCTACAACATCCCAACCAACATCATTACAAGAACAACCTTCCCAAGTACCTATCACTGAAACTACTATTTCATCCCCACATTTACATGAAACCACCATTCCATATACATCACCTCACATGCCCTATGATTCACCTCTCCCAGGAGGTCACACACCTGGAAGTGTTGAGGGCAGCACGACACTTAATGAATTGACGGATTTGTGTACCAAATTCTTTGACAAAGTCACAAGTTTGGAGAAAGAACTTAAAGAGACTAAGCAGCTTTATGGTAAGGCTATAACAAAGTTGGTGAAGAAGGTCAAAGTATTAGAAGACAAGCTCAAGTCCAACAAAGAAAGGAGAAATACAAGGATAGTGATTTTTGATGATGAAGAGGAGTTAGATGTAGAGGATACTTTTAAACAGGGGATGATGAAAGAAACAGAAATTGAATATGTTGAGTTTACTGAGTTTACTCCTACAAAAGCTACACAAGGAAAAGAGCAAAGTCAAGACAATTCTGATGCTCATTTAGGGGTTCTCAGTGCAGCCAAGATTCTTGCAGATGCATCCAGAGAAAGGGTAAATACTTACACAAGAAGAAGTACTAACAGTTCAAGAGTTAGTACTGCTGCAAAAAAATTTAGAACTGCTGAGGATGTTCATGCTAAAGAACAAGTTAGTACCGATGAACAGATAGCTCAGAGGCTACATGATGAAGAAATGGCAAGAGCTGCAACAAGAAAAGAATAAGAAAGGATTAATTTTGAAAAAGCCCTTGAATTACAAAAATAGTTGGATGAAAGGGAAGATGATATTGACGGGAATGCTGTTGCTGAACAAGTTTAAGAAAGAGAGTCAGATACTGGTATGTGCTATTTTACACATACCTTTTACCTTGTAAAATGAACCCAAAGGACCAAAAACATAATAAAAATGGCAAATAAATGCTTGTTTTTGTGTTTGTGTATGTGCAGGTATGGATATTAAATAAATGGACAAAATCAAAGCAAGAACGGACAAAGCCGGACACGAGAAAGAAATGCCAAAACCCTCAAAATATCACAAAAGCCCTTAATGTTAAATCATCTTAAATTAAAGTCCATTAAACCCTAACACCGTTATCTCTTTTATATAAAAAAGACAATGGTCGTTATCTCTTATATAAACACACTAGCCCATTATTCATTTTATAAATACCCGACCCATGTCCATTTTTTATAACCGAGCCTAATAATACCCCGAGTCAAACAAGTTAAATAAAAGAAAGAAATGGCACTAAATTGTGTGTTACTATTCACCATCGTCTTCGATTTACCCTGCATCCAAATCAAAGGGTAAATCAAAATTGATGATGTAGCTAGAAGATTCGAGTACCAAGCAACACGCTGGCAAAAGGAAACGTCACCAAAGTATTTGATTGGTTGAGATCCATAAGGAATGACACGCGGGCAATTAAAGAAACACACCAAGGATGAGAATTTTGCACTAAAACAAGTGGGAAAGAAGCACAAGGCTCCAATATGAGGGATTGCCACACTAGCAATCCACGTGCTCATTTTTTTGATCCAAGGGCTACGAATTATGATCCAATGATTAGAAGTAATAGAGGGATAAGATCAAGAAGAGCCTTTGAAGACTAGAAGCTTCCCTCTTTCCCTATAAATAGAGAGCATCTCTCACTCACAGGAGCAACTAGAACTAGGAGAAGGAGTAGTTTAGTGTAGTATAGCTTAAATTCAGTTTATTTTGATTTTCTTGTCTTTCCATTAAATTGTATTTCCTTTTATAAGCAATGTAACTCAAGTTTGTTTAATAAAATTCAGTTTCATTTTAATTTTCATGTTTTAATTCAAGCTATTTCTTAATAAAATCCTGTTTGTGTAGATTTGTTTTTCATAAAATGGTTGACAAAAAAAAATAAGCTCTGTTTTGTTAAAATAAGCTCTTAAGCTACTCATAAGCTGCTCACTTAAGCTCAAAAAGTTTAAAAAAGCTTTATCATACACAAATTCTCCCTCAAATGTACCACAGCTTAAACTTGGATGATGGACCAAACCTGGAAGGGTCTATGGATCTCACTGGCTTATTCTAAATAAGCCAGAGCTTGTAGACATAAGCTCTTTTTAAGCAATAATCCCTGTTTAGCTGGGATTTCAAGTTCTGCATCAATTTACTTTTCATCTTTAACTTTATAGCTTAATCTTCTTTGTTTGCTGTTTGTTTTCAATACTTATATATTTGCTATTCTTTCATAGTTAGCTGATAAATGCTCTTTATAGTAGAGTTATCCTTATTGGTAGTTGTTTTTAGTTTTAAATCTTGTTTCATATGTCTGTCTTAAAAATCAATTAAAAAACCAAAAATAAGTAGGCAATTAGCTTAATTGTTTGTTATTCTAGTTTATTTGAATTGCGGTGTAATGATTATTAGGACTGTTAATGCTTATTTAATATCCAGTAACCTTAGTTTTGTTCATACGATTCAAATTCATAAGCTTAAATGACTTTTCATAAAAATAAGAGTGTTTGGCTCAGCAGTACAACCACAAGTTATACTCGCTTGAGACCATTTGTCTTAAAGTTTTTGGTTTTAATCTCTCAATTAAGTCTGTTTGTGCTAGATTATAAAGCTAGGATATGTGGATAATGAGTTTTTCATAAGTTTAGGTAATTTTAGTTAAAACTAGTTAAGGTTTCCTTTGAATTTAGTTACAAATAACTATTAGAGAAGGTTATCTGCAATTTTTTTCCTTAGTTTATGTTTTCAAAAGCACAGAAATCAAGTAACTTAGGTCTGCATTCAAGATTTAAAGTTTTGTTCATTAGCAAGTAACAACTGCAATCAGTTTAGACAAAGCTGAGAAAAGCATTATCAAACATCAATTTTCGTAGGGTAATCTTATAATTAGGTCCTGAGTTTTTGTCTCCAAAAAAGCTTTCAGGTCCTTCTTCGACTATTTTGAAATTACTTTTTAGAACAGAAGCTCATAGTCCCACTGTTTTTAGCTCTTAATTTAGAATTTGTCTTTCTAAAAAATCACATGCTAAGTATCTGTCTGTTTCATTTGAGCTTATTTCATTAGTTCTTGAAGTTCAAAACTGTTTAAAAAGTTGTTTTTAGTAGAGTATTAGTTGTAGTTAAGCTTTCATAAGCTAACAGTGCCATAAGGATCTAAAGCTTTATAGCAAAATAACTTAAAAGTTCCTCAGGGACTGTGTGGGTGGTCAGATTTTTGTTAAGTGCTATTAGAATTTTTTAGCTATTGCCTTAAGTATTTGTCTAATTTCTATATTAACTAGCTAATTTGAATTTAGTAGTCCTTAGCTTATTAAGTTCAGTTAATAAGCTATTGCACTATTTCATGTAAAAACAAAAAATAATAGCCAATAGCTTTTTCATAGTACTTTTTCTTTGCTTAATTGTATTTTCAAAATGGTTGTTCTTTGCAATTCTAAATAGCTTATTAGCTGTACTTTTAGTAGGTATTACGCTTTTAGCTGTAAGGATCCTTTATCTGAGCTTAAAATTAAGCTCAAACAGTCCCTAAGGAGCCGTTTGGCTTTCTTCAGTAGTTAAAAGTTTTTTAGTTTTTTTTTAGATTATTACCTTTGGTTTTTTCTTTTTAGTCCAGAACTAGCATATTAGTTTAATATATTTTCTATAGCTTGCTTCCTAGCTTCTTAGCTATTGTTAGCTTTTTAAGTTGTCAATTTTAGATAAAAAAGCCAAAAGTAAAAAAAATAGTTTAAAGTTTATTTCTATCTTTTAAGCCAGTTTCAGCTTGATTTAGTGATTTTCAAAATAATTTTATTTTAATAAAGTTGTTTGTTTTCAGGTTTTCTACAACTTTGTTTTTAACTTTTTCAAAAATAAAAAATAATTAGCAAAAAGCTAGGCTTGGGACTCGAAACCCCGACCTTGCCTTTACATACACACACACTTAACCAATTTGCTACATTAGGTCATCCGTGAGTCTTTCCTCACACTTATCTTTTATAACCTTTTTGTTTTTTTCTCTTAATATAAGCCGTAGCTTATATACGGCTTATTTGGGCTTTTCATTTACGCTCATTTCTAGGTTTTATTTTTATTAAATCCTGCACTTTATTTTACACTTTCAGTAATTTTTCTAGATTTTTAAAGTTAAGTTTACTGTTTTTAAACATTTTTCTTTATTTAAAACTTTAAAAAATCCTAAAAAATTAGAAAAATAATCAAAAAAATATAAAATTTTTTTAGAAAATTTTCTTTTATCATAAATTCCTAGGAAAAATAGTTTTGTTTCCGTAGGGTTAAAATTTGGGGCAAATTTCGATTTATTAAAGAACTATCGATATCTCGTTCACATTTTTAGTGTTTTCAAGCCCGTATCAACTCCGTTTTTGTTCTAGTTTTCTTTAAACTTACTTTTTAGTCAATTAGAGTATATTAAAAGTAAAAAATTCATGTTAGGTTTAATTTTAGAAATTTAGGGTTTTTAATCACCATTTAGGGTTCTCGTTTTGCGTTTTTTAGTATAATTATAATATCCCGATATTTAAAGTTGGTTTAATTGTCTTTAATTTTGCGCACTTTAGGATTTTAAAACAACTCATCACTGACACTCAATTCAAATCATTGTCCAAAATAACAAACGTGGTCTCCATTTCATAAATCTTCGTAGACTACGACCGGTAAATCACTACCGTAAAAATACGTTTATTAATATGAATTGTGAGAATTTTTCTAACTACCTTGTCCTCAAGTGTAAGCTTGGTATTTTTTATACTTATATATCATTATACGTGTATTAAAAATTCTACATCAATTTTGGCGCCTTGCGGGGATTGTGATTAAGATTTTTTCGTTTGAAGTTTGTCGATCGTGATTTGGAGAACCTTTCGTCTTCGAAAGTTACGCTATAAAAAAAATTAAAATATAAAAAGTAAAAAAAATTTAACTTTTTTTTGTATAAGTAGAAGATTAAACACCAAAAAACAAAAAAATATGATCTACCGATTTTTCGGATTTTTCCCAGTTCATTTAGTGAATATTTTAAAGAGTTAACAAAGTTGTTAAAAGACCACCCCAAATAAAACACTTTAAAAAATCCATTGAGGTATTATCCATCATAAGTTCCCGAAACCAAAGATTAAACAAAATACCGTTTGTCACTAACGAAAAAGCGCACCTCTTTGTAAAATTTTATTTTACTTAAGAGAGTTACCCAAAGTTTTGTTGATTATGATCGTAACAAAAATATTTCCCTTTTCTCGTTTCATTTCTCTTTCTTATTTTGTTTAGTGCCACGCTCACTAGAAATTCTAATACCAAATAATTCTAACGTCACCATTCCGAGAACATGAACACAAAGGATGTGCTCCAAACAAAGCGAAACCCGAGCTCGTACTATTGTTACACCAATGGCAGAACGTACTATGAAGAGCTACTCACGAACACCCCAGAAGGTACGAAGAAGCTATTGTTTTACCAGAAATTAATGCGGATCATTTTGAGATCAAGACGAATTTGCTTCAATTGGTTCAAGCGAACCCGTTTTACGGTCTGAGTGAAAATCCTTCATGCTCAAAAATTGAAAGTTTCAAAAGGAATACCTCGACATTCACGAATTTAGGAATGTGCCTAACGATGTGATTAAGCTTATGATGTTTCCATATTCGCATCGCGGAGCGCAAAACTTGTCCCAGCAAGACACCCAACCAAATTACGATCTAGCCTTAGAAGGATCCGTTATCAAATTTGTGATCAACATTCTCTCCACGAAAACCACTCACTTAAAGAATGAAATTTCTCGATTTACATAAAAATTTGAGGAAACTTTTAGTGAAAGCGTGGAACGCAATTAAAGAGTTTGCTTATGAGCTTGTCCCCATCACGGATTTACGGAGTTAACTCAAGTTGATACTTTATACCAACGGTTTAAACGAGAATGAACAAGACTCCTTAAATGCCGCGGCGGGTGGAAATCTTTTGAGTAAAACGACTAGAGAGGCTTTAAACATAATTGAAACTAAATCACCTTCTATTCCACGAATAGTATTCAACTGAGACTCTCGATGAAATGCTACTTCTAGTAAAACGGATGAGAGAATGATAAGCTTGCGATCAACTTTCAACCTAGTCGAAATTGATTTCTAAAAAAGTATGTTACTTCCCCTCCGGTTACATTGCTGTTTGAGGAAACTTTGCGTTACTTGTGGTGATGCCTATTCTTGGTATAATTGTCCAGCTACCGATAACAATCAGGCTAGTGTTTGTGCGACTATGGGCACTTACAATCAAGTTAACCATCCGAACCGTGTTAGTAATCAATGGCACCACCAGGTTTTGCTCCGGTGCAAAACAATGGTCAAAATAGATTCAATACCTCAAGTTTCAAGGGAATAATTTTCCGTGGGAACTATTTTCATGTAAATCAAGGTTTTCAAGCTCAAATATCATGCTCTAAATTTTCAAAACAAGGATTTCAAACAACCATTTCAAGTGCCTAATAATATCCCGTTCACAAGAGATTTCAAAGATTTTTCAGTTACAAGAAGGAATAATATCAGATGTTAGAAAACATGCAAATCCCAAATCAACTCGTTGAAAAGAGACCTTAAGAACGAAATCAGAACACACATAAAATCTCACAAGCCGTCATGATGAAAAAAAAAACTCTTTAAATTTACTACTTTCTAAAATATTACAAACCGTGATTTGTGATTGTTTTCAACAGACCCAGCCTCAATCGATCGTGTGAGTACTCTTTCTCGATAATACCAATCACCGCGGTGTGTAGTAGATAAGCGGGCGGGCGGACAGCGGAGCGATCAGCTACTCGAAGTGGTGTTCCCCCGCAATACGTGCGGGGACCTCGAATCCTACTAATGCGCTCACCTAAAGAGGAGTGTGAATCGCGAACGACCGCGAGGAAGACAACAGATAAAGAGCAAACAAATTTCCAAGGAAGTACCGCTCAAATCCTACCATCAGGTTACCCAATTTCGTATTTACCATAACCCGATGTTCCGAAAACTTTACCTAAAACCACTCCCATTCTGGAATCCGATATTCCAAAGAGTTTACCTAAGCCAAATACTCCATATCCTTGACGACGTGAGATACAAGTCCGAGACACAAGCTTCACTCCAAAAGGTGAAAAGATCTCCAAACTTCCACAAGATTTGCTCTTCGACATTAGTTTCGCGAGGCTTTACTTTTATGTCCAAGTATTAAGCTCCTACGATTAAGAGTTTGCTCAGAATAAGGAAAAATTGATTGAATTAGCTAAGATACCGTTGAACGAGAATTGCACGGCAATGCTCCTCAAAAATCTTCCCAAAAAACTTAGAGATCCCGACAATTTTCTTATTCCATGTAATTTCCAGAATGAATGTAGTCCACGCCTTGTGCCGATCTGGCGCAAGCATAAATCCGTATGCCTCTTCTATTTGGAAAAACTTTCTCTGCCGGACACTTACATCACTCGGATGACTTTAGAGTTAGCGGACCGATCAATTACTTATCCTAAAGGACTCGCCGAAGACGTTTTTGTCAAAGTTGGGAAATTTCATTTTCCTACCGACTTTGTTGTTGTCGATTTCAAAGCCGATCCTCGAGTACCTCTCATATTAGGAAGATCCTTTTTAAAGAACAGTCAGCAAAATTGATGTGTACAAAGGAGAACAATATTTTACGGGACGACAATGACCACATAATTCTTTATGACGATGGCACTACAAAACATCTCAAAAGTTATGTAAACGAGTCAATTAAATAGTTACCTGCCACATTCAAGGATAGGTTCAAAGTACCGACGAACCTGCGTATTTGCTATCACTCCACCAAAAGATGACAACGATGAAAAAGAAAAGCAAGAAGTGAAGAATCTCGCAGAGCCGATGCTAAACGCCAAACTCGTATCACACCTTGTTTGAAGAATTTTAAAGTTATTTGCAAGGAGAGCATGTTTCATTCAAACAAAACACCTCAAGTTTCTTCAGTTTTTTTGCAATCACATCCCACTACCGTCTAATAACCTAAAGATTCACTGCATAATGGGGACGAGCACCTTAGTACTTTTAGTGCTGAGGAAATTGTCCCAATCCTAAGAGAATCTGAGGATACATCCAAGGCGGTGATACGTAAGCACCGTTTACCTTACGGTGATGATACCCCGATGATTTCGTACTTTCTCTAACTCTCTTTTCGAATTATGATATCAATTCATCTTTTTATTACCTAGATGACATAGAACCCTCTTTTTGAATGAAGAGTTTTAAGGACATCGAGTGCACCAAATTCTTATAATTTCCAACCTTATGAGTCGAATATCCTTAGTCAGCAGGGGCGAGCCTCTTTATGATCTAACAAGGATGAATGTCTCACTCCAGGAGACGACATTGAGATTCTACTTCACCATGATCCATCTACTCCTATAAAACCTTGCTTCCTATACTCGAGGGATACATCGATGACCAACCTGAAACACTTCTCATTTTCGTGTCTTTGTACGACTCTATTAATGATCCAATTTATTTTACTCCGATACGCGTTTACTTTTAAATATTTACTTTAAATAAATCCGTTAGACTGACAAATAATCAAAGAATGTAAAACGTTCATCAAACAAATTAAGGGTATACTTCAACCCAATTCAGAAATAAATTATTAAGAAAATAATTTTGTACCTTGCAGTACTGTTATTTTTTATTGGTCACAGTAAAAGGGTTACGTTTTCGCATAAAATACATTTGGACCTACTCCCGGAAATACTAGACTTACCTAACTCAAACCATACCCACTTTAAAACCTTAACAAAAAAATAAATCAATTCTTGGTGTTAAAGACCCCTAAGCCGAATCATGACAAAGTATAGACTAGAATCTTACACTAAGTACAATTTACATCCAAGTCTAATTAAGATTTGTACAACATGTCTCTAGTTAGCTAATACACATGGGTTAGAGATCACTTTGGATCCTTCCTTCCCTACCAAAACCCACGGCATACATATATGCATACCTAGAAATCTCCAAATGATCCTAAAGTACATGTACATCTCATGGCTAATTAATGTTAGTCCTAAATGTCTCCCACTAATCTATTACACAATGGTTAATAACCATTTGAGGCCATTCTCATTACCTTTATAACCGCTTAAACACTAAGACACACATACAATTCATAAGATTTCAAGAATCTAAGCATATCTTGTACATATATACTTGAAATTAAGAATATACCTATGGTTTTAACAAAAACTATGTGTTAATTAAGAATTGTACTTGTGTGGTTTAACAAAACAAGGTGTAGTTAACTAGAAAACTTCAAAACCACTAGGGCTTGGATCGGTTTGGTTTGTTTGTGTAACTAGAAACATGTAACCAAGTATTTTCCTATAAATACTCACACAACCTCACCATATTACACTCTTGTAACCCACACATATACGAAACACTCTCTACTTTGCTCTATTTGTTTTGGGTCACCACAGCCGAGACACTATCCACACAAACACGACATGACACTAATTATCATCAAGCTAAGATTATACGTTTAAGGGTTTGAAAGCAAGAAAGATTCGGTTTAAACTAAGGCTTGGGGTATACAAGTCGAGTTTCCACACGACTACACGACACACGCGTTCAAGAAGCTAGGACCCTTGTAAGTGTCTTAGCCTACGTTCATATTCAAGTTTCATGTTTGCATCATGTGTCATAAGACACGGTTATTATGTGTTAACAAGCTAAACATGGGTCGTGCCTAGCATGACACAACCCATGTCCACGTCTTACAATATACAACATATATAGACTTGTGTGGTGAACCAAAAGCCATAAGGCATGTAACAAAGATCTTGTGTATAAGCATGGATGTTTAAATATGACATGCTCACGTAAAATATTTAACCGAGAGGTTTGATAACTCGTTTGGAAACGAAAACACTTTCATGTCACGTATCATAATACTTAACAACTCGTTTTGCTCAATAAAGGATGTGTACACAATAGTATATGTGAACTAGGGTTGTTTGGGATATGTCGAAATAAGTTAGCAGAGTTAGTACTGCTAGCAGAAGTTAGTACTGCTAGCAGAGTTAGTACTGCTAGCATATTGTTAATACTGCTAGTGTATTAATAATACTATTTTTGACAATCCTGAACTTTCTTGTGTCCAACACGAGCTCAAATAAACTTTAACGAATTTGTAACTCACTAATGGGTTGTATGATACGAGCTAAATTAGAAGTTAATACTGTCAGGCTTAAGAAGTTAGTACTGTTAGCAGAAGTTAGTACTGCTAGCAGAGTTAGTACTGCTAGCATATTGTTAATATTGCTAGTGTATTGATAATACTGTTTTTGACATTCCCGAACTTAAGGGACTATTTGGAACTCATAAGAACTTAAAATGTAGTTTTTGTAAAATAGAGGGACTAAACGTATCAATATGGAAACTTATGGGTGTAAACGGTAAATATTCTATTTTAAACTATAAGGACTAATAATGAAAACCTAAGGGTATTTTATATAATTAAGTGATTTAAATAAACACTTATGGTATCTGACTAGTCGTGATATAATACGGAAACTTATATAACTAAAGGTACGCGAATGATAAATAGGTGTATTTATTATTAATACTTAAACACCTTGTAAACTTAAAAGTATATAGTCGTACACCTTCCCAAGAGCAAACGAGGAAAACGAATACAATAATCGTGTACACTACCACACAAGTGATAACGATATATATATATATATATATAAATTAGCAAATTTTTGTAGTTTATACGTGAAGTCGTTAGCCTAAACCTGTAGACTAAGACTGTTAGGTACTTGACGGTGTGATTCACTGCTTACTTGGATATTTATTATCATTCAGAGAATATCTGCTAAGGGGGTGTTGGGGAGGGGGGGGGGGGGATTTTCATTAAGGCCCCCTTGCTATTACAATTATTTAAATGATTTACATCTTGGGTGCGACATGCGTTTATTGTTTTACAAACTGGACACAAGGGTACCATTTATGCCCATTGATTACGTGTGTGCCTAAGTTACCATAACCCCTTTTATGTCCATGATCATGAACTGTTAATTGCATAGATGTGATTGGGAATTGCATTGTGCGGGCGCGAATGTTATGGATAGATCTATTAGGGATTGACAATCCCCGTTCGTGAATAGTATCACTGGGACGATCGCATACCATGTAGAATTTTGGGATGTTTGCAGGTTAGCCACTTCATTCACGGACACTTGTCGGCAATTTATATTTGCATTCATACATGTCTAGCTTCGGTGTCATGAGCTTAGGGAAACGTAATTATTTTTTTTATGATGTTTGCATCTGTTGCTTAATTTACACATGGAAATCCTTGCGGGTCCCGACCATTGATTTACATAGACCTATGAATTCACCAAACTTTATGTTGACGTTTTAAGCATGTGTTTTTCAGGTCAATAAGCGCACGAGGTGGTGATAATTGGGAGTCAATAATTGAAAAGTCAAACACTTATAGTTTGGGTCTTATTACTAACTTTGGGACAATTGTTATAAACCAAAATCTTTATCTATTTTGTTGAACCATTTGAAGCATGAGCTTATGTAACAAACAAGTATTTTGTTAATCCAATGTATCTTTTTCAAACGACACGTTAGTAGTCGTTCTCTGATCTTGTGCTATTGACCCAATAATGTAACGCCTTCGGATATTCAACATTCCGCTGCATACTCAGATTTGAGGGTGTTACAGATTGGTATCAGAGCCTAGGTTATAGAGAACCAGGTCAAAAGTTTTTGTCTGGACTATAACCATTTTCAAAACCGTTTTCACAAATGGGATTTGTGAGGGACATACATGCATTACTTGTTTACGTCTAGCGCATATATGCTTACATGCGTGGCATTTGCCTTAGCATTTTGTAGGGTACTAAGTGCTTACCTGATTAATATACGTGTATATAAATGATATTACGTATATTACTATAAGAGCTTTATTATTAAAGCCTTACAAACATATCACATCGATCTTTCTTATAAGTAATACTTATATAAGTTATTTTTACTTTTTGCAGTAACCATGTCTTCAGCGACGTCTGATGTTACCTACACTTCCGTCTACACCGACTCTGAGCCCGGCAGGGCTTTCTGGGGAGCCGATGATGAGGAAGTATCGGAGGGAGGCATACCACGGGTCATCGTACTAGGATACGACGGACTCCCGCTACAGCCAGTAGCCCCACCGTCACCAGATTACGTACTAGGTCCGGAGAATCTACAGATACTACCAATTCCTCAGGACGAGGATGAGCGTGAGCCTATGTTCATACAGGCACATAACCCTGACTACGTACCAGAGCCTATATACCCTGAGTATATACCCTTGGAGGATGACCATGAGTTTCCGGCTGAGGAACAGCCATTACCTCCTATTGATTCACCTCAATACTGATTCACCCGGATACGTTACGAGTACGGGACTCCGAGGAGGACCCAGAGGAGTATGAGGATGATGAGACAGAGGATGGTCCGGTTGACTATCCTATGGACGGGGGAGATGATGGAGATGATGATGACGGCGATTCATCTAGGGATGACGCCAGGGATGAGGATGAGGATGAGGAGGATGAGGAGGACGAGGAGGAGGAGGAGCACTTAGCTCCGGCTGACTCTACTACCGTCATACCTGCTGATGAGCCTGTTTTCCCACCTGAGGGAACAGAGCCTGTTATACCACCACCCTCCAACATTACTATTGGGGCTAGGATTACCGTCCGACCCCAGACTTCCATATCCCTTCCACCAGAGGCAGAGGTTGAGAGGACTTTGGCCATGACTACTCCATCACCATCACCACCTATCTCACTATCACCACCCTCTGCAGGGGAGCGCCTTGCTAGGTGCACGGCTCACCTGTCATTCACCACCTGTACACATCATCTGGGTGTGCTAACCCAAATACAGACCACTCAGGATCGGCTCCACCCAGGCTCTCATTGATGCAGTTACTGCCGCATTACCACCACCTCCACTACCACCATCTCTATCCATACCATCACCTGTTGATCGTAGGGATGATATTCCCGAGTCTGAAGTCAGCCTCCCGCAAGAGTTGCATTTGTCCACATAGATACTCCAGATAGGAGATCGGAGAGAGTTCCACTTCTAGGACCTACAAGGTCAAGGGATAGGATTATTGGTTTAGTAAGCACAGTAGATGCTGAAGAGAGGCGACAGGGGATTAGAGATGTTGGGTACGGGATTAGGGATACTTGGGTAGATCCAGCAGAGGTAGTTTCCTAGAGATAGCACCTATGACCGTGGGAGAGGTCAACACTAGGGTTGTAGAGCTTGCTGAGCTCCACGAGAGGGATACACAGGACTTGTATGCCCTACTAGAGGATGCTCAGGATGGTAGGTCTCGTATATCACAGCGAGTCGAGATGAACTCGCAGCGGGTCGACTTTACTTGTGGGGGATAGGATGACTCTCCAGAGACAGTTATGGATGGTGGAGGAGTAGGCCTATGCTTCCGCAAGGGCTTTGCTCGTTCGATAGGATGGAGCCCGGCGACTCATTCAGGAGCTTTAACCCATCGTCTCAGTGTATGCACTGAGACATATCTCCAGGCACTACCAGACTTAGCTACAGCTGAGAGTACTCTCATTCAGACACAGCATCAGGTATACGAGACTCGCTTTCAGATGCAGCAGGCTGAGTTAGCAGCGCTTCGAGAGACTGATCGTAGCGCCAGGACCAGATGGTAGAGACTCTCCGAGTCATCAGAGATATGAGGCGAGAGATGGCCGGATTTGCAGCTGATTGTTAGCACTGCGAGAGCAGCAGAGGAGAGCTAGACAGCCAGGACCAGAGGCTAGAATTCCAGATCACCAAGATGCTTCGGGGGATGCCGACAGTCACATTTAGTGATTTATGTTATTATATCTTACTAGGTCCTTGTACAGGCATGTTAAGTATTAGGGGTTTTCCCCGCTAGCATAGCCTTAGATCTTTTGTATTGTATCGTGTGTACTCCAACAACTATTTCATGTAAAATTTTCAAAGTTATGAATGAAATGGATGTGTTACTTTGTACTATATACCTCTCTTGTGTTGATTTTCTCATTAATATATTAATATATTCTGTCATATAACCTCATGTTTTGTCTTTTGTGATCTAGACAAATCATGGCACCTGCAACCAGAAGAGGACCAAACACTCCAGTCAACGACACCAACCCAAAACAAACATGACCCCGAATCCGTCCAAGCACTGATCGAACAAACTCTCTGCGAAACTACCACCAATGGGGATGGAAGCTACAGTTCGCACGGGATAACCGAAGGAAACGTGCAATCTGCGCGTCTCTTTGTTTTTACGCTGATTTCATGAAGTTGCCAACTTTGAACTTCAAAGGGGCTGAAGGCGTGGTCGGTTTAACTCGATGGATTGAAAAGATGGAGTCAGTTTTCAATATCAGTGGTTGTGCCGTTGAGAATCAAGTTAAGTTTGCCACCTGCACTCTGTTAGGTGCTGCCTTGACTTGGTGGAATGGTCAGATAAGAACCTTAGGTCCAGAGGCATATGCCATGACTTGGGAAGTACTCAAGAAAAAGATGACGGACAAGTATTGTCCGCAGGGTGAAATCAAGAAATTAGAAATTGAGCTGTGGAACCTAAAAGTCAAGGGAAACGACGTACCAGCGTACACTGAACGTTTCCAAGAGTTAACCCTGATATGTACCAAGTTTGTTGCCAATGAAACCGAGAAGGTTGACAAGTACCTCAGTGGACTTCCTGACAACATTTATGGGAACGTCAAGGCTGCCAAACCCAAGACATTGGACGAAACTATTGAGTTGGCCAATGACTTGATGGACCGGAAACTCCTCACCTATGCGGAAAGGCAATCTGACAACAAAAGGAGGGCTGATGATCCATCCAGAAACAACCATAATCACCAACAGCAACCCTTCAAAAGGCAGAATGTCGCGAGTCTATCACATATGGGGACAAGCGAAAGGAAGCCATATGGGGGATCTTTGCCCAAGTGCAACCAATTTGCCATCTTCCACCACATGCCTGTGCTCACCCAGAGGTGCCACAAGTTAAACAAGTTAGGGCACTTTGCTCGCGATTGTGGAGTACTCGTAACACATAATGGTTGCTAACAATCGAAGGGCAATGGGGGCAACTCACCAAAGGGTATGGGTTGTTTTGAGTGTGGAGCACCAGGGACACTTCATAAGTGATTGTCCAAAACGAAGAATAAAATGGAGGAGAATAGGAATACACAAAGGATGGGTGTATGCAGGTGGGAATGCAGAAAAGAGGGGAAATGCACCAGGAAACCTTGATGCAAATCTCGTCACTGGTACGTTCCTCTTAAATAACCACTATGCATCTATCTTATTCGACACTGGTGCTGATAGAAGTTTTCTATCCACTGCATTTAGTTCCTGATAAAACATCGCCCGACTTCATTAGAAATTGTTATGAGGGTCGATTTAGCTGATGGAAAAACTAGTCAAGATAGACACCATTATACGAGGTTGCACCTTAAATTTCTTAGACCATCCGTTCAACATAGATCTAATGCCAGTAGAATTGGGTAGTTTCGATGTCATTATCGGTATGGACTGGTTGAGAAGATATCACGCCGTGATAGTGTGCGATGAGAAACTTGTTCAAGTTCCCTACGGGAACGAAACTTTGACTTTTTGCGGAAACGAAGGTAGCAACGGGAGAGAATCCCGGTTATCAGTTATCTCATGTTCAAAGGCTCAAGAGTACATGGCCAAGGGATGCCAAGTCTTTTTAGCACAGATATCCACCAAGAAAGAGGAGGACAAGTCGAAAAGGAAACAGATAGAGGACGTACCAATTGTCCGTGATTGTCCAGATGTGTTTCCCGAGGACTTGCCAGGTCTTCCTCCAGCTCGACCGGTGGAATTTCAAATCGACTTAATTCCAAGAGCCGCTCCCGTAGCTCGAGCACCATATCGATTGGCCCCATCCGAAATGAAGGAATTGTCCGAACAATTACAAGAGCTATCTGATAAAGGTTTTATAAGACCTAGTTCCTCACCTTGGGGAGCCCCGGTCTTATTTGTCAAAAAGAAGGACGGTTCATTCAGGATGTGCATCGACTACCGCGAGTTAAACAAACTGACAGTAAAGAATCGTTATCCACTCATGTGGATCGACGATTTTGTTTGATCAACTTCAAGGATCCAGTTTTATTCGAAGATAGATTTGAGATCAGGATATCACCAGCTTAGAGTACCGAGAAACAAGACGTCCCGAAGACGCATTCCGAACTCGGTATGGTCATTACGAGTTTCAGGTTATGCCATTCGGACTGACAAACGCACCTGCGGTATTCATGGACCTCATGAACCGAGAGTGTGCAACCTCACCTAGATAAGTTCGTAAATCGTCTTCATCGATGATATATTATTTATTCAATGAGATGAAGAGAGCAACGAAGAACACCTTAAAGCAATTTTGGAATTGCTTAAGAAGGAGAAGTTGTACGCAAAGTTTTCAAAATGTGAATTTTGGATCGAAGGTACAATTCCTCGGACATGTCATTGATAGTCAAAGGTATCATGTGGACCGACCAAGATAGGAGGTCTATCAAGGAGTGGGCATCTCCAAGGACCCACGGAGATCGCCAATTTTAGGTCTTGCGGGTTATTAACGAGAGTTCATAGAAGGATTTTCGAAGATGCTAATCGATGACGAAAACTTACTCAGAAAGGAAATAAAAGAATCAAGTTTGATTGGGGAGAAAAGGAAGAGAACGCTTTCCAGTTGATAAAGCAGAAGTTGTGTAGTGCCCCAATTCTGGCTTTACCGAAGGGAGCGAAGACTTTGTGGTATACTGTGATGCGTCACACAAAGGCTTAGGTGCGGTGTTAATGCAGAGAGAGAAGGTGATTGCCTATGCCTTCTCGGCAGTTAAAAGTTCACTGAGAAGACTACCCCACTCACGATTTGGAACTTGGATGGTTAGTGTTTGCCTAAAGTATGGAGACACTATCTATTCGGATACCAGATGGCACCGTATTCATCGAACATAAAAGCCTACAACACATTCTGATCAGAAGGAGCTTAACATGAGGCAACCGCCGTTGGCTAGAATTACTGAGTGATACGATTGTGATTATTCGTTTCATCAGGGAAAGCAAACGTAGTGGCCGATGCGCTGAGCCATAAAGAACGGATTGAGCCATTGCGGGTTCGAGCTTTGGTTATGACAATTGGTTTGGATCTTCCCAACGGAAATAACTAGATAGCTCAGATCGAAGCCAGAACCGGAAAACAATTGTAATGGAAGACGTAGGAGGTATGATCCGAAGGGATATACCCAAGGAAAGACTGGAACCGCGTGCCGATGGGACACTATGCTTACACAGCAGGAGTTGGATACCTTGCTATGGAGACTTAAGATCCGTGATTATGCACACCAAAACAAAAATAAAGTAAACAAACAACACAAAAAGATCTCACAAGTCGAAATATTCTATCCATCCCGGTTCCGAAAAGATGTACCAAGATGTGAAGAGGTTATTTTGGTGGCCAAACATGAAGGCTGACATCGCCACGTACGTTAGCAAATGCCTGACATGTGCAAGAGTTAAGGCCGAACATCAAAGGCCATCAGGATTGCTAGTACAACCAGAAATACCTGAGTGGAAGTGGGATAATATAACAATGGATTTTATCACCAAGCTTCCTAAGTCGTCACAAGGTTTTGACACCATCTGGGTGATTGTAGATCGACTTACAAAATCTGCTCACTTTCTTCCATACGGAGAGGATCGTTGGATAAGCTTGCAAGAATTGTACTTGATAGGATAGTGGAAGACACGGAATACCTGCCTCAATTATCTGCGATCGTGAGGAAGATTCACTTCAAATTTCTGGAGATCATTTCAAAAAGCTTTGGGTACGGATATTAGCATGAGCACTGCATATCATCCAGAACTGACGGAGTGCGAGAGAAACTTCAAACTCTCGAGGACATGCTACGTGCTTGCGTGATCGATTTTGGCAAAAGGTGGGTTAAGCATTTGCCATTGGCCGAGTTTTCATACAACAACAGTTATCACGCTAGCATAAAGGCCGCCCCTTATGAGGCACTGTATGGTCGAAAATGTCGATCACCGGTGTGCTGGGCCGAGGTTGGGGAAGCCCAATGACTGGTCCAGAATTCACATCCAAGAGAACACAACGGAAAAAGATAGTCCTGATCAAGCAAAGGATGCAAGCTGCTCAGGATCGACAAAAGAGCTACGTGTGGAATCGAAAGCTCGATGGCGTTCGGATTGGGGTCTGAGTTATTTGGCTCAAGGTCTCACTTGGAAGGAGTCGTACGGTTCGGTATGCGGGGCAAGTGAACCCGAGATATGGTCGACTTTCATGGTGTAGCAAAAGGGTGGGAAAGTTGACTAACAGGACTGAACTTCCTTCAAGAGGTTGAGCAGACGTTCACCATACTTCATGTGTTAACCTGAAGAAATGTTACGTGACGATCTTAGTCATGCCGTTAGAAGGAATTAATGTGCGATAAGCTCAGTTTGTGGTAGTGCCATTGAAATCATGGAACGAGTAGATCAAACTATTGAAGCAAGCCGGATGCCATTGGTTAAGTTCGCTGGGAACTTAGGCGGGGCCCTGAGTTCACCTGGAAACGTGAGATTCGTTCAAACAAAAATACCCACAACTTTTTCACAACGGGCTTCGTCATCTACATACAAGGTTCCTTAAAGCTTTAGGACTAAGCTCTTTTAACGGGTGGAAGACTGTAAATTTCTCATTTTGGGTATTGTACGACTCTATTAATGATCACTAATTGTTTTAGTCCGATACGCGTTTACTTTTAATATTTACTTTTAAGCCAAATTGCGTAGACTAAAAATAATCAATGAATGTAAACGGTCATCAAATAAATTAAGATTTACACCAACCAAGTAAGAAATAATTATTTAGAAGATAAAGTATGTCTGTTGCGTAATTTATTTTTTATCGGTTACGTAAACGGTACGTTTGCGATAAAAATACGTTTGGTACCCGAAAATACCTATACTTAACAAGACTCAAAACCAATACCCACTTTATATAACCTTACACTTAAATTAAAATCAATTTTGTGTCTAATGCCTCCTTATGGCCGGTACACATGCATATACATACTTAAGTAAAGTCCCAGATCTTGTAATGATCCTTAAAGTACAAGGTACCTCAAACAACATAATAAATATGGTCTAATTGTTCTAACATTAACTTATTACCAATGTTTTAATACCCACTCTTCTTGCCTTGATCCCCTAGGCACGTTAAGCCCTCACAAAAAACACAAATCCATAAGATTGGTAGCTAAGAAAATCTTGTACAAAAACATCACCATTAAGAATTGTACTAAATTGGTTTAGCAAGAAAAACCACTGTGTAGTTAACTAGAAAACCCTCAAATACCACTACCCCGAGGCAGTTCGGTTTTGGTTTGGGGGTAACTAAGGGAGTGAACTAGAAACTTGCCTATAAATTACACACATACTCTCACATTTCGAAACTCTTACCAACTCACTTACTCCTAAACATCTCAAAAATTTACACCCATATTATTTCTTGTGTTCTGAAGCTTTAAACCGCAAACGAACTCCTCCCTTGATCTCGTTACGATCCCACAAAAAACACTTTAGTTGTCACATACACGTTTTATAAATGGTTTACACGAGCTTAGGTTGGGTATCTACAAAGCTTGAAGATTAGGGTTTGTTCTTATCGTGTTTTACACACGTGGGTTGCGATTTCTCGCATAGCACACGCATTCAAGAAGTAGGACCCTTGTAAGTGTCTTAGCTCCTTATGTCATATTCAATGGTTTCATGTTTGCTTCAGGTGTCTTAAGGCACGGTTTTTATGCGTTAACAAACTAAACATGGCTCGTGCCTGGCATGACACAACCCATGTCCACGTCTTACAATATACAACATATATAGACTTGTGTGGTGAACCAAAAGGCCATAAGGCACGTAACAAAGATCTTATGTATAAGCATGAATGTTTAATCATGACATGCACACGTGAAATACTTAACCAAGAGGTTTGACAACTTGTTTGGAAACAGAAACACTTTCATGTCACGTATCATAATACTTAACAACTCGTTTTGCTCAATAAAGGATGTGTACACTATAGTATATGCGAACTAGGGTTGTTTGGGATATGTCGAAATAAGTTAGCGGGAGTTAGTACTGCTAGCAGGGTTAGTACTGCTAGCAGAAGTTAATACTGCCAGGCTTAAGGGTTAGTACTGCTAGCAGGGTTAGTACTGCTAGCAGAAGTTAATACTGCCAGGCTTAAGGGTTAGTACTGCTAGCAGGGTTAGTACTGCTAGCAGAAGTAATACTGCCAGGCTTAAGAGTTAGTACTGCTAGCATAGTTAGTACTGCTAGCCTATTGTTAATACTGCTAGTATGTTAATAATACTGTTCTTGGCATTCCTGAACTTGAGGGACTGTTTGAAACTCATAAGAACCAAAAATGTAATTTTTGTGAAATAGAGGGACTAAACGTAGCAATATGGAAACTCAGGGGTGTAAACGGTAAATATTCTATTTTAAACTATAAGGACTGTTTTTGCCAATAACGAAAACCTAAGGGTATTTTATATAATTAAGTGATTTAAATAAACACTTATGGTATCGGACAAATCGCGATATAATACGGATACTTATATAACTAAAGTCACGCGAATGATAAATAAGTGTATTTATTATTAATACTTAAACACCTGTAATCTATGAGGTATTATCGTTGTACACCCTTGCCAAGAGCTAACGAGAAAACGGAATACAATAAAAACGTGTACACACACACAAGTGATAATAATATATATAAACTAGAAATTGTTGTGGTTTATACTTTGAGTCGTTAGCCTAAATATGTAGACTAAGACTTGACCGTACTTACTTAGGTACTTGACGGTGTGATTCACTGCTTACTTTGATATTTATTATCATTCAGAGAACTACCTGCTAAGTGGTTCATAGCCCCCTTGCTTTACAATTTATTTAAATGATTTATTTCCTTGGGGAGAACATGCTTTGTTTTACAAATGGACGAGTGATACATTTTATGCCATGATTACGTGTGTGCTAAGTTTACCATAACCCTTTTATGTCCATGATCATGAACTGTTAATTGCATGGATGTGATGGAATTGCATTGTGCTGGGCGCGACATGTTATGGATAGATCTATTTAGGATGCAATCCATGTGGGTGACTGCTATCACTAGGATCGAACGCCTTCCATGTGAATTTGGGATGTTGCCTAGGGTTAGCCACATCATTCACGAAACACTGTTGGCAAATTTTATTATTTGCATTTCATACATGTCTAGGTTCGGTGTCATGAGCTTAGAAACGTAATTATTTTTTTTTTATGATGTTTGCATCTGTTGCTTAATCATACACTTGGAAATCTTGCGGTCCTACCATTGATTTACATAAACCTATGAATTCACCAACTTTATGTTGACGTTTTAAGCATGTTTTTCAGGTCAATAAGGCACGAGGTGCGATGATACATTGGGAGTCAATAATTGAAGAGTCAACCACTTAAGATTTGGGTTTTATTAACTTTTTGGGGGACACATTGTTATAACGAAATCTTTATTATTTTGTTGAACCTTCTTGTAGCCATGAGTTATGTAACAGACAAGTATTTTGTTAATCCAATGTTCTTTTTCAAACGACAGTTAGTAGTCGTTCGCTGATCTTGTGCTATTGACCCACATTAATGTACGCCTTCGGATATTCAACATTCCGCTGCATACTCAGATTTGAGGGTGTTACATATAAAAGGAACCCTAAGGCATAGAATATCATATACCAGTCTTTCATAGTTTTTCATAGCTTTAAGGTTGTAAACCCTAACACTGTCAAAGAGTGTTCGTATTAATATATTGGAGCTTATTGTTTTGGTTATATTTTTATGTGTTAAACATTCATTACTGTTATTCTTCTTAGTGGTAGAAACTAGATTCCGCATAGTTTAAATCTATACACTCAAAGTTTCAATCTTAGTGCCTTTGGATTTATCCAAGGATACTAAACCTTACATCAAGCTAAGGAGTTCAAGATCTGTTCATTGGGATCAACAATTTCATTCCAAACATCCTTTGTGTATAATCTGTTGCATTTTAACATAATTAACCTCCCCTTAATCAGTACTTCAGAGGTTAAGCATTCCAATACTTACAATCAGATATTGAAATATGCTAACATCAAATGCTTTTGTGAGAAAATCTGCAACATTCTGATCTGTGTAAATCTTTATCATCTGAATAAGCTTCTTCTTATTGGAATCTCTGATAAAGTGATGCCTAATCTCAATGTGCTTTGTCTTTGAGTGAATAAGCTTCTTCACTATGCAGATAGTACTCTCATTATCAATATGAATCTTAGTCTGCAGAAGTTATTCATAGTACAGCAATTGATTTTGATCCAAAAAAACCTGTCATTAGCAATTGGAAGCAGCTATTATACTCAGCTTTAGTTGTGGAATTAGCAACCACAGTCTTCTTCTTGCATTGCCATGAAATCAACCTGAACCCTAGGAACTGACAACCTCGTGTTATGGATTTCCTATCTAAACTTGCTCATGCATAGTCACTGTTAGTATATGCCACCAAATCAAAAGGTGAATCCCTAGGATACCAAAGGCCTAACTTAGGTTGACCTTTTAAGTATCTAAAGATCATTTTCACAGCTTGAAGATGTAAAATTTTAGGACTGACTTAGAATCTTGCATAAGCACATACTGCAAACATAATATCAAGCCTTGAAGAATTTAGATACATCTATGATCCATACATGGATCTATTCAAGTGTTACATCTAATCTTCTCCTTTTTTCATCCTTAAGCAAATTCTTGTGGGTCTCCATAGGTGTGCTTGCTGTCTTCACATCAGAAAAACCAAACTTGTTCAAAATCACATTCAGATACTTGTCTTGACTAATGAAAATCTCATCTTCTTTCTGCTTCACTTGCAGACCTAAGAAAAATGTAAGCTCTCACATAGAACTCATTTGGCACTTCTTATGCATCATCCGCTCAAACTCAATACACATCTTCTTCCTTGTAGACCCAAAAATGATATCATCAACATATACTTGAACGAACAGAATGTCATTTTTGTCCCTTTTTATAAACAAACTCTTGTCTATCTTTCCTCTCTAAAACCCATTGTCCAACAAGTAAGTTGACAATGTTTCATACCAAGCTTTGAGAGCTTGATGCAGTCCATAAAGTACCTTTTCTACTTTGTATACTCTGTCAGGGAAGTCTGGATCTTCAAATCCTAGTGGTTGACAAACATAGACTTCCTCTTTAATTTTACCATAAAGAAAAGCACTCTGGACATCCATCTGGTATACCACAAAGTCTTTAAATGATGCATAGGCTAAGAATAGCCTAATTGCTTCAATTCTGGCAACAGGGGCAAAAACTTCATCATAATCAATCCCTTCTTCTTGTGTGTACCCTTGAGAAACTAATCTTGCTTTATTTTTAATCACAATACCTCTTTCATCCTTCTTGTTCCTGAAAACCCATTTAGTTCCAATAGCTCTTTTTCCATTAGGTAACTCTATCAAAGTCCAAACTTTTTTTAATTTGAATTGTAGAAGCTCTTCCTGCATAGCTTCTATCCAGCTTGGATCCTTCAATGCTTGAACTACCTTTTTGGGTTCTTCTTGTGATAAAAAGCAAGCAAACAAGCAATTTTGAAAGTCTTTATGGTTTGTTCTTTGCTGAACTGAACTAAACAAACCATGTTCTTTCAAATTCTTTGTCATTCTTCTTGTTTGAGGTGTTGAATTCAAGTCTTTAATAATTTGTTCAACTGGATGATCTTTGTGTATTCTTGTAGTTGGAATAGGACTGACAGGCATAAATGTATCTAAATTATTCAAGTCATCCTCTGCACCAATATCTTCATCATCATCTGAATAGATAATATCTTCCAAATTAGGCATATTTGGATCATCAGCACATCCATAGACTATATTTTCATCAACAGCATTGGCCTCTATGCCAGTAGTATTATCAGTTGGACTTACAGTATTAATTTTGTTAGTGTTGTTGACATTTGCATCCTTCTCTTGATTTACTCTTGGCTCTTCTGTACTTGTAACCTCACTATCTTCATTCCCTGGATCTTCGGCATCCTTCTTTTCCTCCTCCTCTGATGGTTTGCATTCAGCATCAGGAGAATCCTTTGAACTAGAAGAGAATGGTGGATCTTGAGTCTATAATGGTAGCAGTATGTAATTTTTTCCAGGTAATGTCTCCACTCTAGCTTTACCTACATTATCACATGCTATTGTACCTGCACTTACCTTAGATTGATTCCCTGCAAACTAGCTTATAGTTTCTAGATTTTGTAGTTCATCTTATATCAAAAAAGCCAATTTGGTCTCTGCTGTAATATTTAGGTGGGATTCTCACTGAATTGAAACATGAGGTTCTTTTACTATCCTAGTTTCTATGTTGAACACTCTGATTTGTTTGCTATAGGTAGAGTATCCTACAAAGAAACCCATTTCATCCGGCCTTTTCTATCGCAAATTTATCTAGTTGGTGCGTCTATGGTATTAAGGATTGTAAATGACACAATTGGTCTATCAATGCTTAAGCAGGTTTTTACCTAGAAAAAGTTCATAGAGGGTCTTGTTGTGAGGCTTGATAACTACACCCTATTTTGGAATTACGGGTAGTATGAAACATGCTTCAGCCAAGAAAGTTGTTGGAAATTTTAAATTAGCTGTGCATAGTCATAGCTGCCTGCTATTGTGTCTATTTTGTCCTTTATCTACTCCTTTTAGTGTGAGTCCTAGCAACCACTAAATTCCCTCGTAATACCTTTTATTTATATGAACTAATTCATGACCTTGTTCTTGAATTCTGTCATTGTCACATCTATTATTTCACCCTGCGTCTATTAGATTTCTATGCTAGTTATAACACTGTTTAAGGATTTCACTTGTTTCATCTCCTTAGTGGCTAGTGAAATAAAACACCATCTTAACTACTAAATCATCTGTGACAACTTGCAGTGCATCTTTTTCATAATACTCTTTCAAATGTTGGGTCCAAACAAATCCTATGTGCCCAAACATTTGTAATGGTGGCTGATTGAACTAACTTGTTTTGGGTTTTACAAGATGCTCTGTCGTTACTTTCCTTTGACAAGCAACATAGGTTGTTTTAATTTCAAAAAAAGTTTTAAGGTAACCTCTTACTAAGGTTTCCCTAAACCAGTTTATTTATAGTGTTTGAAATTTAAAATATCCAAGCCTCCTACTTCCAAAGATTAGATTCATGCTGGTGTGGCTTTTGCAATGAGACAAGTGAGTACCTCCTTTAAGGAAATAGCATTCTATAAATTCAATATTGTACATGTATCCTTTACAGGAAACTTTAAGCAAACATGTACTTGCATTAGTTAACTTAATGTCTGGAGACAGAACAACACATTCAGTTCAGTAAAAACAGTAACATTATTCTTCTTGTCACACATTTGTGAGACACTGAAGAGGTTAAACTTTAGTTCCTTTACAAAATACACATCTTCAATATCCAATTTACCAGTTCTTATTTTACCTTTCCTAGTGATTTTCCCTCCTTTGGAATTACCTCCAAAGGCAAGAAATCCTCCATCAATTTCTTCATAATCTGTAAGATATGATCTGTTTCCTATCATGTGCCTAGAGCATCCATTGTAAATCACTCCGTTATCCTTTAAATCTTGTTGTGGATTGCCTTGCACATAATGGTAGGAAAATTAGTTTCTTTTGGGACCAATGCATTACTGACTTGGATCTGCCTTGTGCATCAATATAAGTAAATCTTTTTAAAGGACATTGATGCATCATTTTTTCTAGAGACATGGTCTAATACTTTGTGCTTTGGTCTCCAAACCCAACATGCTGAGGCCTTAACAGCATTTCCCTTGTTTCCCTTAATAGCACTAAGAACTGCTTTTGGCCTAGCAGCATTAACCCTTGTTTTCCCTTAACAGTTTACCTTTTTCTGTGAAATTACTATTATTAGCTGATGTTATTTTGTTAAAAGTCCTTTTAGCAGTTGATTTGCTATTAGTAATAACATTTTTTAGGGGTCCTGCATTATTCACTGCTGTTCTTGGTTGAACAGTATTAACAGGTCTAGCAATATTAAGTGAGATTGGGCCAGACCTAGTTAAGACTGTACTTGGAACCATGTTCCTTTTTGGACTGGGGTGAGTTGATTTAGAAAAATTCTGTTTGTTCACCCTTTGAACATTGGTTCAAACACTAGTTTTGCAAAATCTTTCATTATTATTCCAATTATTGCAATCATTCTTCAAATGATAAAAACTACCACACACATGACAAGCTTTGTTGAACATCTCAAAATCACTCCCTACTTTTTGAGACATATGTTGGTTCCAGTTTCTCTTGTGGCGGGTGTCCTCTAAGGATATGTGTGTTTTGCTCCTATTTTTATCAACTGATGGGTGCCGTAGGGATTTTACTTGCTAGAAAATTAACAAAGTTTATCTTAGCAAACAGGTTTATTAAACTTCTTAATGTTAATTTTAGGCACATCTTTCTTTCCTAACGTTTAGAACCCAAATCCTTAATAATTGGGGCTCCATTTTCTTTCCTAGCAGTCTTAGGTTCATTAGACTCAGCAGTAGGCTTTTCAACTACAGATTCACTAACAGACTCGCTCACATCAACAAAATCATCTAGACATAGGTCTAATACTAAATCTGTTTTGGTGGCATAAAATCCTAGTATATGGAGGTGAGACAGCATTATACCCTAATCTTGTTTTACACTTATCCATTATCTGGCTGTCTAGAAGTTTACTTAGGCTTTTTGATGAATTTTCAAATTTTTATACTGTAAGTTGAACCTCATCTTTTTCTTTTGTAGCTAACTCTAACTTCCTTTTAAGCTCTGTAATATCTAAATCTCTTAAGTAGATTTCACGTTTTAAGAGTTTTATATCTTCCTCATACACAGACTCATTTTTTTTAAAGACTAACAGTCTAGCTTCTACAGATTCTAAACTTGTTTTATAAGAGACAGCATTTATCCTTGTTGTTCTTAAGTCTTTAACTAATTGTTCATTTTGTTCTTTTAGATCTTTTGCACATTCTAAACAAGATAAACAACAATTTGAGTCATTAGATACCTCAGAGTTTGTAGAAGAATTTGAACTTGTTGAAGAATACGCCATGAGAGCAAAATTAGTTGGACCTTCTACTGCTTGGTCACTCCAATCATAGCCAAAGCCATCACACTGAGACACTAAGGCATTTGAAGTAGTTTCCTCAACTGGCACAGTCCTTCTGGTAGGCTCCCTGTTCCTGTTGTCTTGATTCCTAGGTGCCATGCTAACTCTCTTGCAAAAATGTTCATTTTGTGGCAGTCGGAAACATTTCCACCTTGGACTGTGTCTAACCCAATTCTTTCTTTATTGGCCTTGTCCAGCCTTCCTTCTAGGATTCTTCTAAGAAACTTCTTGCCCTCATAGTTATCATTAGAATTGTTTCCACCTCAAGTCATCTCCTTCTAGATTATCATGATGGATTTGTTGTTAAATCTTCTTTTCAAGCTGTGGAATCTTGGTTGGGCTAGCAAAGAAGGAATATAATCACAGCATCACTCAATTTTCAATAGTTGTTGAGCTATCAGCAGCACCCTGAGTGCTAGCAGTATTGTGTGTGTGTGTGTGCTTTGGTCGGACGCAATAAAGAAAGAGGGGAGAAATGTGTCTTTTTTATTTTTGAAAGCAAACATGAAATGTGTTTGTTTAGGATGGTAACAAAATATATGTGTACTAAGGTTGGACCATTGTTGCTAAAAATTTGCCTTTTTGTCCCCTACAAGGCTTGAAACCGGCCAATGTATCCAAAGGGGCTCAGGTTGCTTTCTTTTTGTGTCAGTTTCACTTAAAACTCAAAAACCTCAATCGTAAAATATTTCCCGAAGTTATTTAGAATTTTTATTCACTTTAAAAATACTTTTCACATAACTTAGAGTATTTACACGACTTATTTCCACATTAAACTTCCCAAAAATCATTTTGAACATTATGGGACGTGTCGGGACTCATTTTCGGCATTTAACGCTATTCACGGGTCAAACCACCCGGAACATAATCAACATAATAATACACTCAAAGGATTATTATACACCATATAACCATGAAACACCTCAATCACGTTAATTCATCACCGTCAACTCGGTTACAGAACTATGTTCTAAATGAAACTAGACAAACGTTTCAAACAGTTCAAAGGGACTTAATTTAGAACATTCAAATCACAGAAAAAGGGCAAGGGTTACACAAAAAAACTAAAGATCATAAAAACCCCCCCCACCCCCTATTTGCAAAGAATTATGAGAAGGATTAATGGCCCATAATCTCTCCTAATTAGCCTTCTATAACAGTAGGGATTATGGTGGTTACACGATCATTAAAATGGTCATTAATGTAGTTATAAATATCACTTAAATAGGTCAAAGCCGTTACAAGTTAGTTGAATTCATTCCAGCGAAGTCATACCTTTAGTGTCATGAACACTTATCAGCTAGCTCACTGAAGAGCATACAAGCTGAAGTGTTCAAACTGGAATGACCCACTGATGAGTTAACCTATTGAGAATGAGTCATCTGATGGATTACTCCCTGATGGTGTCCTTCAACTTACTACTAAAGAGTTGCACTCACTGAACTTCATCAGCGACCTGAATTTTCTTTTATCACTATCAGAGTCAGGGTGTTCAGTGACCTATAGGAGTACACTCCGTACCTCCAGTCCCATTACCCGGTATTAATAATAACAACAATTGAACTAAATTTCTAACAGATACTTATTTTTTTACATTACTATTTGTGCAAAATACTTAAAAGCTTGCATAGTTGCAACTAAAATTTGAAGATTAAAAACCAATGAACACAAAAACAAGTAAAAAACACAGACGTAACACACTTGCGAAAACCGAAATGTCCAAAAAAAAAGACCAAAAAGTGTTCCGCACCGAAAGCGGGCACCGGACATCTCGTTAAATCTTATTTGTTAAAGAGTAAAATGATCTTACTTTCTTAAGACAATATTTTTGGGCTGAATGTAATAGTGATTATTATTTCATAAAAGAGTAAACAAATTAGGTTTTCTCTCTTGAGGTTATCAAAGAGGACGAAGTATTTTTGACTCAGATTTATGTGATCTTATCGGGTTAATCATGTGACCGTTTTCAACCATTCTCTAACCACCTTCAAACACCTACTAACATAAGTGCACTTCATACTCTTCCCGGGTCTTAGAGTAAATCAATATGTCATCAATGAACACTATCATAAACTTGTCTAGATAAGGCCTACACACTCGGTTCATCAGATCTATGAATACCGCTAGTGCATTAGTCAGACCAAAGGGTGTTACTGTGAACTCGAAATGTCCATAACGAGTCCTAAATGCGGTGTAACAATTCGTATTTTTGATCAATGTACGACGCTATTTAATTCACTATTATTTTTTTCTCGTACGCGTTTACTTTTAATTTTGATCGTTACGTTAAATCGCGTAAACTAAAAAAAAATCAACAATCAACGTAAACGGGCACCAAACGAATTTAAGTTTACGTCAAGAAATCATTATATTATTATTACTAAAGTAACAATTCACTTATTATGTTTTATTTTTATCGGTTACGTAAAGCGTTTACGTTTCGCGATAAATTAAGTTTAGGCATTCCCGGAACCACAAAAATAAATCTACGCTTCAACAAATAATTATTTTTATTTTCAATGATCAAAGTTTATAAAACTTTTACCCCACTTATCAAATGGGACGCCTCATATATACAAGAAATAAGCAAGACCTATTCAATTTACAAGTATACTTTCTAAATTAAATCTACAACTTACACTTTACATTATAACATTATACTTTCATTTTTTTTCAAGTATAATACTTTCTTTTAGCTAGCTAGATATTTCCTCCATAATTTCATGGGATGATTCACACTTTAGGGAACATAAGGACTTATAAACCATACCTAAGGTCATGTACATCTCTACACATTAATTCAAGCCATACTTCCCATACTTTTGACCATACTTTCCCTAGAAATCCTCATCTTGTCTTTGACTAGTCTTCCATGTATATAAGGTCTCATACTAGTGAAATACACACACACTTCTCACTTTCAAGGTGTAAAACACAAAAATCTCTCCTTCCCCCTCCTCTTTGGCCACGGCAAACCTCAAACAACATACAAATCCTTACAAAATTTTATTTAACACATTTACATACATTCCTACAACATATCTAAGATGTCCTAAAAAGATTTGAATGCTTAGTTAAGTCTTTACAAGTGTTAAGCAAGAAAAATGGAAGATTAGGGTTTAGGGTTTCAAGATCTTGCAAGCTTTGGTTTTTAATCTAAACAAGGGTTTAGATTATATTTTTCATCATCATACATCACCATAAGGTTATTTAAAACCCTTTATGTCTTTACATTTATCATTTTATGCATATATTGGTTCTATATGGCAAAATCACCATTATGATGTTTTTTAAACATGTAAAACATATTTTTGCTTGTGATTATAATTTTATACACTTATTTATGTGTTATGTGGTTAAATATATTATGGTATAATGGCTTGTGGAAAACTTGTGGTATTTTATTAAGTTGAAAAAGTATATAAAACAAGTTTATATATATGAATACCTAATTATTATTACGGGGCTGTTTTGGTTCGAAATCTAAAGCATGGATTTAATGTTTTATAAAAATAGTACGTCTCATGACGATTTCAAAAAGATAAGAAACTCGAAAAACCGATTTATAACGAAGGAGATACGACGATTACAAGTTTACGATAATTAATACTTTTATAAAAATAATTTTATAAAAAGTTACTGTTCATCAGGGACTTTATTTTTGGAAAAACATCATAAATAAATAGAACATTTAATTACGAGAACGTGCTCGAAAGAATCGCTAAAAACGGAGTTAAAACGAATAAGTTACGACATTTACGAGATTTACGATAACTAAATCTATAAAAATAAATATATAACTGTTATGAACAGTAAAAATCACTATTCATCAGAAAACTCATATTTTGAAAATGTTATATTTTGATAACTCATCTTAATACGAAGGCGTGGACGTAAGAAACGAAAGAAACGGACTTAAAACGAGAAAGTTACGCCAGTTTTACTAAAGTATACTTATAAACGTTTTTACTTTATAAATATGATTTCACTAAAACGATTAGATGGTGATGTAGCTATATAGAATTATATGTGGTATTAGTTAATCAAAGTACTATATTACTAGGGAGTTTCATAATGAGGCCTCTTCGGGGTGGCGTATCGACGAGTTGTTGGATTTACGATTTAAAGTGTCCTAGCTCCTCATACGTCACTACATGACCTCTTAATTATGATAGCCCGAACGATAGTATGATGAGCTATACGACCTATAAATAATCAAAGTGTTTAGTACTTATACGACCTATATTGGATTAGGTTGCCTTCGGATTCCTTCGTGACGCATTTTTCTATTGTGAATACTTGTTGATTACCATTCACTCGAGGTGAGTTCATAGCCCCCTTTTTACTACGTGATTGTTTTACAAAATCTACGGGGTGAATTACATTGCTTGTTTTACTATTGGACACAAGTGTTTTTCTAAGTGTTTTCAAAGTGTTTACAAAGTGTATGCTATCCAGATTACTGCCTGAATATTATTGCTAAGTTACCTTATTGCCGTGAAGTCCCTATTTATCATGAACCGTTAATTGCTATTGTAGTAAGCGCGAGTGTTGTGGATAGATCTATCGGGACTGACAATCCCCACCTTTCCTTGGGTCACTAGTTTGATCAAGGTGCATTTAACATTGAGAGGTGTTAGGTTGTTGGCAAGCATCCTATATTCTGATTGGGGCACAAATCTAGTTAAGGCTTCGGGGTCATGAGCTTAGTGCAATAATAAACGTTTTGGACTACTGAATGTGTTTCAGAGTCTACTATTACTTGCAATAATACAAAGTGTTGTACTATCGAAATGTGTTTTTCTAGTCTACTAATACTTAAATCTTTGTGGTCCACGCTATTATCCAAGATAAACCTATGATTCACTCAACAATTTTGTTGACGTTTTAGCCTGTATTAATCTCCGGTGCTGAGGTATAAGCTTGGAATGGGAGCCAAGAACGGATATCTATTAGAGGGATTCCTGAATTTCTTAAATTCAATAAACGTTTTGTCTTATAAGGGGGGGGGGGGGGGGGGATTATTAATGTCTTTTTATAACAAACAGTGGGACCTAACTGAAACTCTGATCTTTTGTAATGACATCGAATTAAACTTATTTTTAACGACCATTTAAGGTCGTTTTCTATATCTTAGATTTTTAGTACTTTGACGTAAGCAGCCCCATTGTTATCCTTTCCGCTATGCGACCTGAATTTGGGGGTGTTACAAGCTCAGAAGGGTTACAAACAGAAGATCAAGGAGAGATAACCATTGAATGAAAGATCAAGACTGTTTGTAGAACTTATAAACAAAAGAAAGAAACACTTTGCAATGCTTAGAGCTAAAGAGAAAAGGAGAAAGCCACCAACTAAAGCTCAAAAGAGGAATCAAATGTCTACCTATCTAAAAAACATGGGTGGATACAAACATAATCAGTTGAAGGCTGAGAGCGATGAGAGATCCAAAGTTGTTTGCTAAGAAATGAGGAGAGATAAATACTGTTCATTTTTATTGAATCATAGGTAGTAAAAAAGCCAACAAGGAACAAAAAAAAGTTCTAAAGAACAGATGATGTACTAAGAATCTAAAATTCAAAGAAGGCAGAAAAGTAGTGAGGAGAAAGCAACAAGGCAGCGAGAAAGTAATATAACTAGTTAAGTAAAAGATGCAGGGGAATAGCAACACGAATGAATCTTCAACAGGACAAATAATTGGAGGATGATAAAGAGACATATGAGCATGAAGAAGTTGAAGTAGATGATGAAGCTGATCTAAAAAAACATTTGGTGATAGTAAAAAATGATGATATAGCAATTGATGCTATACCACTTGCTACCAAACCACCAGTGATTGTTGAATACAAGCTTCTTAAAGAAGAAATAATGGTACATTATCAATTGATAAGAGCAGATGGAAGTTCCAAGCGTTAGTCTTCGCAATGAATTAGAATTCTTTTAGGGTATTAACCGAGAAGATATTGCAGACTCTTTGGAAAGTAAGATCAAAACAAAGGAATTGATCTCAAGGCATGGAAGATGGAACTGGAAAGAGTGTTGTGGGGTGATTTAAAAGTCATGTTTGAACCAGACATAAAGAGTGATGTATGGAGAAATCTACAAGGATACAAAGTGACTATTTAGAAGTTGTTTGCTTCATGTGGAGTGCACTTTGTAAGGTTTGGAAATGTCCACATCTTTATGTTAGTTGAAAAGAGATATCTCCTAACACCAATAACAATCACAAATATGCTTAACAAGAAACTTCAAACTGATTATTTTAATGAGATGTGTTATCAACTACTCAAGCTTATGGTAAAGCAGCAAAAGGGTCAATAAAAGGTTTGAATGCATCTTCTTGATAGTGATGAAGACTTTTAACAAAGAAACTTGAAGATTCAGAAGATGAACATCAAGTTTAGGGGAGGATTGTTGGGACTTAAAAGACTTCAAGGATTCTTAGAGTTACTAATGCTAAGGTACATAATGGAAATTATGCTAAGTAGTTAGTACGGGTAGTATAAAGTTACTACTGTTAGTATAATTTAGTACTGTTAGTATAAAGTTACTACTGTTAGTTGAAGTTAAGACTGCTCAGAGTTAAAGACTGAAATTTAAGCCAAGTAGTTAGTGCTGCTAGTAGTAATGTTAAAACTGCTAGTACATGTTACTACTGTGAGTATATATTAGTACTGCTAGTACTAATGTTACTACTGCTTATGTTTATTAGTGCTGCTGGTGCAAAAGTTTATGCTGCTGGATTACAACTGCTTGAAGACTTACTACTGTCAGGAGGATAAAGATGAGTTAAAGAGATAAAGATTGTTTGGAGAACAAGAATACTTGTGAATGTAAAAGCATTAGAGATATTGTATTGTACAGATATGGTATAATGGAATTTGTTTAAGAGATTATGTTTATGTTTAGAAAAGATTATGATATCTTAGGAATGTATTATAAGCCGACTAGGACTCCTTAGTCTATAAAAGGAGGCTCTAGGGCATTAGTTGAGATATCATATAGAATCATCATATATAAGTTTTCATAGTTGTCAAGTCGATTTAGAAAAGCTTCAAGGTTGTAAACCCTAGTACTAGTGAAGAGTACTCGTATTATTGATCTAATAATATTAGAGCGTTTGGTTATATCTTTGTTTATTTATGATTACTGTTTTATTCATAATACTTCTAGGTATTAAGGTGTAGATTCCGCATACACTTTAGTATACATACAAAGTTTCTACAACAAGTTATTTTAGATTTATCCAATGTAATTTAACCTTAGACAAGCTAAGGAATCGATTAAGGATTGGGATCAAAATACTCAAGCTTTCAAAGTCAATCATTTAACATAAAGATTGTTGATGCTAAATTTCCTCAAAAGATCTTCAAAGTCAAATCAAGAATCGTATTTTGAAAAGATTGTTAGCCTTATGTTCATATATGTCAAAAAAATGCAATAAGTATGAGTATGTCGGTCAAGAGCACAAGTTGATCAAGAAAGTCAAATCAAGAATCGTATTTTGAAAAGATTGTTAGCCTTACTTTTATATAAGTCGAACAAGAATGTTATTGGTCGTACAAGAACGTCAACATAGAAGATCAAGTCCTTCACATCCTTAATAGAAGAACTTAAAGAAGACCTCAACAGTGGATGAGTTTGAAGAAAGAGACCTCAACATTGAGGGAGATTGTTAGCCTTAATTTTATTAAGTTGAACAAAAATGTTATCGGTCTTATTAGTCACAATTAGTCTTGTTAAGTAATAGGCTAGTCGGGTTTAAAGGGCTTGGATTGTAATATAATATTGTCCATGTTTTAGGCTCTTAGCCCACTTTAAGCCAAGCCCGACCTAAGTGGAAAATCACATACGCCATATGAAAGGCTTAGGGTATAAATAGGACCCTCTCCACACATGAAGAGGGTGTTGGTTGCATTTGCTCTCATTTGTAACTTACCACTTCCTCTCTCTAAATCTAATATTCCAAGTTTATCCATTTTCCTCTCTTTTCTTGTTTTATTATTTTTGGCTTATTTAAGCTTATTTAAGTTTGCTTATCAAGTTGTGTATGGATTATTAGTGGGATAACAGAGAGGAGTAAAGGAAAACCAACAGGGATCCGCTAGTGATAATGTTAAGGATACAATTAACGTGGTTGCTGTAGACGAGCCTGTGTTGAGTAGTTTGGTGGTCCTACGGTTAAGAAAGTTATTGATCCGATAATGTTACTGAGTCGCCTTCTACTGCTCCTATCTCGGCGCCTATTTTGTTTGCTAAATTAGTTACCGGTAAATCGAGCAGGCTAAGTGTAAATTTTCGCACAATAATTACACCGGCGGAAAATGGGGCTGATGTGGTTATCCCATTGGAGTCTATCCAAACTATTAGTAAATGATTTGCTAATACGGCTTATGGTTTCTTTTTTGGAAAGAAGGTCGCCTACCCTGTTGTTGCTAATTATGTTAGGAACACTTCGAGTAAATATGGACTAGTTAAATCAATGCTTAACTCGTCTAACGGGTTATTTTTCTTCCAGTTTAGATCCAAGGATTGTTTGGATGCAATGCTTCATAATGGTCCTTAGTTTATACGCAATAATCCACTTATTCTGAAAAAGTGGGATCCAGATGTGAACTTATTAAAAGAAGATGTTGGTAATGTTTCAGTTTGAGTTAAACTCCATGGTGTCCCTGTGACGACATTTAGTGGGATGGCTTGAGTGTCATTGCTACTAAACTTGGTACTCTCTTGATGCTTGACTCTTATAATTCTGACATGTGCATGCAATCATGGTGCAGGTCAAGTTATGCTTGAGCAATGATTGAGCTTTGAACTGATGTGAATTTGAAAGATACTATCGTGGTGGCTATACATAAACTTGTTGGAGAAGGATTCTATATGTTGACTATAAGTGAAAACCTTCCAGATGTTCGAGTTGCAATAGTTTTAGTCATGTTCTGAATGAGTGTCCAAAGAATATAGGCGCAGATGTGGTGAAGAAACTGAAGCATCCTTAACAAGCTGCTAGAGGTGTTCCGGTTGGTCTTAAAGTGGGGTTTAAACCAAGACAAAAGTTTAGACCTGTCTTTAATAAGAATAATAACGCCAGCACTAGTGGCAAAAAGAAGCAAGATGTGGTGCCTAGTAAAGAGGTTAGTAATTCAAATTCATTTGATATACTTAATTCGGTTGAAAATGATGTTGACTTAGGTACAAATGAGGGGACTTCAAATGCGGCTGGTAAAGGGGTCAATTCCGGCGGGTCTCCGTCTAATCACGGATTCTTTAATGTGGAACCTTGTAGTACTAGTACTACCCATGTAGTTGAAAGAATTGATAAGCTTGAAAGACTAATTATTAATGGAAAAGTTACACTTGTGGATGATGACGGAAAATCTTTTAGAAAAATTGTTTGTTGACGCATGCTAAAATACAATTAACAACTTATTGATTAATTAATTAATGTTCTTAGAGTAAACACAAGTAGTTGATGCACAACTAGATGACAGTAGTAACCTTATGGTGGTCGGGGATCGTGCAGATGCTGCATGGAACATAAATCCGACTATCAGTTCGAATAAGTTGAAAAGAAGAAAAAAAAAAGATAACATCCACTTGAAGGAAAGTATCATAGTGATAGAATTAGCTAGTGACATGAAAAACTGTCACTGTGTCTGAGTTATTAACACGTTTCAGATGTTTAAGTTAAAGATTTTAGTTTTTGTTTTATATACCGAGTTACCGACAGTCCATTTTGTTAATATATAGAGATCGATCTATACTGACACTATTTTTCATGTATGTAGAGCTGTAGAAGATAATAAACTTATATACATCGTGACACCCTTTTGTGTTTAGTGACACATTATTGGTTTTAGTGGAGCTTTTTGGACATGTAATGACTCCTTTTTCTGTGTCACTAAATTATAATTTTAATGTAGTAAGTACTCTGGCTGTGAAATCACTTCCCGCAGCAAAAAAGATATATTTATAGAAGAGGAAAAACAAAATTACTTGGGTTTATTATTGTTGCGACCATGACGAAATATACGCTTCTTCTATGATGCTGAAAAACCCAAGTGACGGATTCGAAAATTGGTGTACTACAGTTTAATTTTCGCTATACCATTTATCATATAAGAATTAAATATAACAAGCAGGATTACCGCGCGTTGCTGCGGGTCGTTATTTTTTCACACGTTGTTGCGGGCCAGTAATTGTTTTTTTAATTTTGTGCGGGTTTATTTTTTCGGTCTCATGTTTAATAGTTTGTTTTTTTCTTATATTGACATATGTGTTCGGCCTCATGTTTAAAGGTTTTTTTTATACGGGTTTTTTTTTAGTATAATTTTATGGAATTATGTTGCGGGTTTATTTTTTCGGTATCATGTTTAATAGTTTGTTTTTCCCTTATATGAGCTTATGTCCCGCGCGTTGTTTCGGGCCGTTAATTTTTTTTTAGCTGTTATTTTTTTTTCTTTTTTTTCCGAATTTATTTTTTTTGTCTCACGTTTAATAGTTTTTTTATATGAGCTTATGTGTTGGGTCTCATGTTTAATTTTTTTTACTTTGGGTCAGATGTTGGGCCAGATTGTGGGCTAATTTTTGGCCCACTTTGGTTGGTACTGTAGCATGTTGTAATTTTTTGTTTTTTAGTTTGGGTCAGAAGTTAGGCCAGATTGTGGGCTAATTTTTTGGCCCACTATGGTTGCACTGTAGCAGGTATCAGACATTTGCGAAATGTAATATAGAGTAATTTAAGAAGTCAACCCAAAAACCCCTTCCGCAACAAAAGGGTGAGGATCGAGCAAAAACTCCGACACATCCTTTTCATATAAGTTCTCAGCCACAAATAATTATATTTGTAGTTTTTAATCATTTATTCTTTCTTATTATCTTTAAAT